>VDFB02201667.1:0-27329 GCA_007258455.2 Sequoia sempervirens | reverse complement strand
GGAACTTTGGTCTCCACAAACTCAACCAAATCATTCTCTTCCAAGGTGAGCATGATTCTGAACCTCCATGAAGTGAAGTTTGATGCTCCCTCAAGCCTATCCTGAATCTTCAAACTGTTTACCATCTTGATAAAGAGATAGAATAACTCAACAATGAGAGAGAAAAGAGAGTATCGTTGTAATGCACAATTTGATCAAGATCTTCTTCAAACCCGCTCTGATATCATGTTAGATTTTAATATCAGATTGAATGCACATAAATTAATTCAAAAAATTTAACACAAGACACAACAGATACCCAGGGAAAACCCTCCTCCTGAGGGAGAAAAACTCAACAATAAATCTCTTTCTTATATATATAAATAATGGCAACAATCCCTTTTACAAAGAGGCCAATCTCAAGGCCAATCTACAATATCAACTCTAGATGCAATAATAGATAACAATCAGAATTTCCTTGATAACAAATTTTTCTTCTTAAATAAATTTGCAATCTACACTTGAATATAATGCTCTTAGATGAATTTGCACTTTGAATGAAGGAAGGAATGAACTTGCTTGATGATCGAATGAAAGGAAGTGAGCTTGTATATATACATGATGATGGAGAGGTCGCACCTCTTCATGTGCAAGGTCAGTCTCAATAAGAAATATAATTACAAATAAAATAAATCAATATACAAGGAAGGTCGGCCCAATTTGGATTTATTGTTGCCTTGAGTGAAGCGCCTCTTCACTTGATTTCCTCAATAAATTAAATAGTCGTTAGGCTATAAATTTAATTTATTCTTGATTAAAAAATGGATCACTGCAGTACACTTTACGTATGCGGTTGGGTTTGGAATTTAAACCCTAATTCCAAACTATGTTGTGGTGTCGCTACTCACGACTCTGGTGCAGTTTAAGGCCGCGCAATGCTAATTTAAACTTTCCAGCGGTGCAATACAAGACTGCTCCTAAAAACTAAATTTCCTAGCCTAATAAATGCGCACAAAAATTGAAAAATGAAGTCAGGTCAAGTTGACTCACCGGTGGTCCAGTGCCAGGTAGCCTCTGGTGTGTGCGTACCTTGTCTGAAATTTGTCGAGGAAGTTGTCATTGCGCCATCTCGCGAAGGGGTCAGAGCTCAAATCATAGAAATCTCTAAAGGCTGAATGTGAAAATGAATTGGAAGTGGCCCCTCAAGGCCTATTTAAGCCTAAAAATGAGGGTAGTTTGACCCCGTTTAATCGTCCTATCAGGGTTTCGAATTCCCAAGCCTGTTTTTGTCCTTTCAAGGGTCATTTTGCACTGTCTTTTGCATTTTATCTCTTTTTTCCATTCTAAAGCCTTTTCTAGACCTGTGAAACAACTTGTCCTCTTTTTTCGCAAGATCACCCAAACAATCTAATTTTTTGTCTGATCTCTCAAGGGGGCAGTATGTCGACATGTTTTCTCTTACCGGGGCAGTGGTGGGGCAAATTTTGAAATCGAATTTTTTTACTTTTGATCAAGACAGTTTATTCTTTGAACCAATGTAACGAGTACTTTGCTTCAAAGAGGGGAAAAATGTAGACATGGATAATTTACAGATGCACTTGATCCCGATTCACTAACACTGTTTCATCCTGAATCACCTTCTTAGCTTATCATTACTCTTCGTACCTTAATTAAATAAATAATCATTTGTCTGATTAAGTCATTCTGTCTTGTTAATTAAATCAATCAATCTCATCTAATTAACCCTATGTCTCTATTTAATTAAATAATTCATTTCATTTGATTAAATCTCTAAAGTCATCTTATTAAATTAAATAAATTAAACCTTATTTGATTTAATCTAACATCATCCCCTTTAATTAAATAAATCAAAATCTTTATTTAATTAGTCTATAAATCACATTCTTCTCATTTTGATTTAAATCATCCCATAAATCTAAATCAATTAGTCACATCATCTAATCCCTCATTAAATTAATTAACCCTCGATTAATTTAATCCTAATCCATGTCCCATCCTTTAGCTTTTGCCACTTGCACATGAAAATACATTTAATTCATTTATTAAATCTCTATTTTCTCTCAATTTGGCATCTTTAGAGAATATTCTTCCAAATTTGAAAATCCCTCCAAGTGGATTTGTCCTTCCAACAAGACATTCATTCCCTCTTACATGTCCTTGTGCATTGAGCCAAGTGGCATTTAATTCATTCTTTTTCCTTCTTGCATGTCATTTCACTATTTTCAAATTCCACATAATTCCATTTATTGTGCACATTCATCAAAATGTGCTCAAGCTTCCTCCGTTCACATCTTGACAAGTGGCATTTGGCCATTGGTTGAAAGTTAGTCCCACATTGCTTCATTTTGGGCATTCTTCCATCTTGTATTTCTATAAATAAGAGGCTTATTTCCTCATTTCATCATCCACAATTTGAGTAAACTTACTATACTCAATTTCATCTTCAAGCATATCTATTTTCATCAATTTTATCAAGGTCATAGCTAGGTTATGCATATTTCTCATCATGGATCTCAAGTAAATCTTCAATAAATTGGATCAACCTTCATCACTCATCAACATTGCATCATAGGATTTGGGAAAGGGCCAATTTTCACATCAAATTGACACCAATTCATGCATGGGATCAAGAGTTTGCTTGCTTAATTAGGATTTCATTGCTTTCTCATTGTGTTCTTCAAGTTTATTTCCTATTTTGAGCATTGTTAATGGATTTCATGGGGAATCTTGATTCTTACTTGCATTGGATCTAATTATGTGTTTGTTTCTTGTGTTTTGCAGGTATTAGGATTGGGGTTCTACATACATTATTGAAACAATAGCTTTAAAGTATGTTTGGATAACGACTTCTTCCTCTCAAGGATAAGTAGTCTTGAGCTTGGTATAGATTTCATGGAATAGTATATTTAAAGCAATAAACTACTTGGTATATCCTTTTATTTTTGTGGCAAATATATGACAATACAATTGGATCAATCAAGATAAAAAAATTAGTAATGAAAATGGATTCCAACAGTCACCTATTTATAATATAATTGGTTGTCAAGTTGAGGTACCAATTGTATGCTTTTGGTCCAAGTAAATAAGCCAATAATTTATAACCAACATCTTCATACTCAATATTAGCCCTCATCACAACATTTTTAAATACTTGTTCTTCTTTCTCTAATCATGCACCTAGGGTAAAAATGTTATAGTTTTTTATATAGATCATACAATATCCTTCCTAAAGATAAGGGGAAATTCTCATTACCAAAGAAACTAACCATTAGTAATTTATGAGTATTTGTAGTTTTTTTAAACAGTTTTTTTTAAATAAAAGGGTAAAACTTATTGGAATATCAAGAAAGAGGCCTACAAAACAAAATGGAAGAAATGTCCCCAGAAGCCAACAAGAAACGGCCCATCAAAGCCAGAGCCACGTCAACCTAGATCATAATCAGTTAGATCTTCAGCAAGAATCCCCTCCAAATCATGACGTCGCTCAGGGGAAACCTGCTCCCACTCCTCAACCTTCCGACCGTCTAAATGCTCAGAGGCCCACTTGGCCAAACAATCGACAACCCTATTCCACTCCCACAGAATATGGACGAAAGACACCAATTCCATCAAAGAGCTAATTTGAAGAACCTGCTGAACCATCCTGGCCAGCTGCCAACTAACATCATAAACTTTCTGATCATTGATTAAATTAACTAGAACCTGTGAATCAGATTCACAGATCACCTTGCACCACCCCAAAGCATAAGCCCTTTCCAAAGCGTAGAGGATTGCCAAACCTTCCACGAGGTTGACAGTCTGCATCCCTTCATGAACAACAAAGAAGAAAATCACTGAGCCAGAAAAATCCCTACCAACACCACCAATCCCAGTAGGCCCAGGATTGCCTCGTGAGGAACCATTAGTATTAACCTTCAAAATGCCAACTGGCGAGGGCAGCCATCTTCCCATCCTCTGAACTTTCTTTCTCACCCTCCTGCCTCTCCTAACACAAGCAGATGCAGTAGATAAACCCTGAATCCCCAGTCTATCCACCATCTCAGCATCATGTCTCTCCAAAGGGAACTCCACATCACACTTAGCCTCTATAGTCTCCTGAATCATGCCTAAAATTCTTTGCCAAATTTTCTAGACTAACAACTTTTCACCCCAAAAAATACGACAATTTCGTTCCAACCATATCTGCCATAGCATGAAAGTAGGTCCAACATACCAAATAGCTTGCAAAAAGGAAGCCGAAGCAGGAGGTCTACCCAGACTACTCCAAAAATCCACCAGGGACGAGGCATGAACACAAGGGATTTTCCAGACACCCCACCAAGAATGCCAAAGATACACAACAAAGGGACAACGAAAAAACAAGTGAGAAGAATCCTCCTCCCTAGCTCCACACAAAACACAGATAGAAGGGCCCTGGAACTCCCTCTTCCTAATATTATCCCAAGTCAAGCATCTATTCCACGCCAAGGTCCAAATAAAGCAATTGCACTTTGGCCAAGAGAACTTGTTCCACACATTCTTCCACCAGTGAACCTCCACAACATCCAACCTCTGGGATAATAACCCCTAATATCCCGAAGAGACAATATATATACCCTTAGGATTGGGAGACTAGGCCAAAACATCCCCATCCGGGAGGGAACTACACCAATGACTGGCAAGGATATTCTGAAGCGCAACAAACTCTTCCTCCATACCAATAGCAAGCCACTCCTCAGGTTTCTTCCATCTCGCCTCCTCTAGCTGACCATGAGACAAAAAGGACTTAAAGTCACTCACCCTCGACCAACCAGCCTCCAGGAACCTCTGACACAGAGTCAACAAATTAGGAAACTGAGAAACAATGGGAGGGAAACCATCCCAAGAGTCGGTCCAAAAATGTGCCTCCACCCCTCTTTTGCAAATCCAAAATAAGCCCTCCTTGATGAGCATAGCCCCTTTTCCATCCGAGGGGTCCCGGGGAAATACTTATGGGATAAAATTCGGGCCCAGATCTAATCCTGTTCCACACACCACCGCCAATACAATTTAGCAGCCAATGTCGCCCCAGACATAGCAGACTGCCTTAATCCAAGACCACCCATCTGCTTCGGGCTACAAACAACATCCCATCTGACAAGACTCCATTTAGATGATATCAAACTACCAGCCCATAAAAATTGTCTTGCTAAGGAGTCTAATTCCTTAACAAGACCCATAGGAGCCACCTGGATCATGCAACAATAAATGGGGAGAACCTACACCACAGAATTGAGTAACTGAACACGACCAACAAAAGATAGCCACCTGTGCGTCGAATGATTCACTCTCACACGAAATTTATCAAGAAAATTCTGCCACAAACCCCTGGGCAGCCTTCCCATCGAAATAGGAATACCAAGGTAGGTCAAAGGGAGAGCACCAATCTGAAATCTTAAGATATGTGCAATCCGCCTCTGAATGGGCTCTGAAGTGTTGAAGAAGAATATGGAGGACTTATCCTCATTAATCAGCTGTCCTGAAGTAGCAAGATAAACATCCAACACCATGCGTAGATTTGAAGCTTCTCTAATATTAGCCATACCGATAAGAGCAGTGTCATCCACAAACTGTAAATGAGACTACGGAGGAAAATCCCCTCCCCACCTCCATCCCTGAATGAGACCCAACTCCACATTCCTTCTCAACAAGCGTCCAAGACCTTCAGCAAGGAGAAGAAATAAATAAGGTGAGAGGGGGTCTCCTTGACGCAAACTGCGAGAGGCACCAAAGAGCTCGGAATGCTCACCATTGATAAGAACAGAGAACAAGGTCGAGGTAACACAACTCATAACCCATTGAATCCAGTCTTTCCCAAACCCAAAAGCACCAAGCACCTTCCGAAGGAAGGACCACCGAACTCTATCATAAGCCTTAGCCATATCTAGCTTGATGAACATCGCCTTATCTTTGGAGATAGCCATAGAGTGAATGGTCTCAGTTGCAATAACCACCCCATCCAGAATTTGCCTTCCCGCCACAAAACCACTCTGCTCCTCAGAGATAAGCACAGTAAGCCACTTTTTCAGCCTGTCAGCAATCAACTTAGATATAATTTTATAAATCACATTGCACAAGGAAATAGGGCGAAAATGAGTTAACTTATCCGCCCCCTCACACTTGGGGATGAGAGCAAGGAAAGTAGAATTTAGAGCACGCAACATCTGCTTATTTTTCTGAGACTCTTGAACAACGGCCAATAAGTCCATCTTGATGATATCCTAGAATTCCTGAAAAAATTCAATGGGGAAGCCATCAGGGCCAAGAGCTTTCCCCTTCTTCATCTGGAACACAATCCCCTCCAACTCTTTCAAAGAAATGTCACCCATAAGATGCACCTGCATCTCCCTAGAAACCACAGGTGGAATACAGGAAAGAACCTGAGCTTCATCAGGCGACCCCCCTGCGTGTCTTCCCTGAATAAAGAAGCAAAAAACTACACAACCTCCCTCGAGATTTCCTGAAAAGAGGAAAGATTCTCCCTCCTGTCATTCACCAGAACCGAGATAGAATTGCCATGTCTCCTGGCTTTCACCGAATTGAAGAAGAAAGCAGTATTCTTATCAGCCTCTTGCAGCCACTCGATCTGAGCCTTTTGTTTCCAAAAAACTTCCTCCCGTAGCTCACACTCCTCCAACACCTTCAAAGCCCTAGCCTCCTCCCGAAGCAAATCTTCAGTTACCCCATCCTCCCTGATCACCCTCGTAATACTATCCAACTCAGCCTGAGAAACACTCTTCTCATGGAAAATGTTTCCAAAGCACCAACAGTTCCAACGTTTAAGCTGGTACTTCACAAATTACAATAACTTAGCAAAAGTATACATTGTCGTACCATAAGCAGGTCTACCATACCTCCACCAATCAGCGACATGCCAATCAGCGACATGGCCATGCAGAGAGGAGTCATGCAACCACATAAGCTAAAACTTGAAAGAAGGAGACCGGGGCACCCAAGCAGAAGTAATGGAGAGTTTGATAGGCCAATGATCTGAGCCCCTCCAATCCAGAATTTCAGAGCTAGTGGACCACCGACCACCAACCTAGACATAGGAAACTAGAAAATGATCCAGATGCTCTGCAATGCAACTCTCCCCAACCCTTCGATTGTTCCATGTAAACTGACCATTGATGGGCTTGATGTCAACAAGATTTAAAGCCGCAATATTATCCTGTAGAAGCAGCGCAGAAGCCTCCAATCTGGAAATACCACCCCGCTTCTCAGCGAGCTCAGAAATGGCATTAAAATCTCCAGCCACAATCCACGGAAGGTAAGGCACCATGCCATGAACAAACTTGATATGGGACCACAGAAGCTACTTACCCTGAATCTCAACAGGCACATAGATGTTAGAGAAGAGTATAGACTCCCCAGTCTCAAAACAAGAGACACTCATAGATAACAAAGACTTAAAAGACATCCACCAAAGAGGGCGAATCTTGCGAGGGTTCCAAAGACAAGCCACTCCTCCAGCCGATCCAAGAGCCCCAATGCATTGGCACTCGCCACTTCCCCATAGCTTAGGCATCAACCCCAACATACACTCAACTGATAACTTAGTCTCTTGAAGGAAAAGAAAATCAGGAGAATGACTCCTAATCAAAGGGCGAACAACTTTTTGTCTAGGGCCACTGTTTAAGCCCCTTACATTCCAAGACAAAACAATCATTTCAAGGAACATGAGAAATGAGAATCCAGGGTCTTAACGGACCCTGACTCCACCAATGTCTCCCTAATTAATTTAATCCTTTCCAAATCCTTTTTTCTACCAAGCTTGGAGGATTTCTCCCCCACCCCTTTTTTTGGGTCCTTTTGAAGGAGACCCAACTAAGAAGAAGACTTGCTATTCTTAATCAATTCAGAATCTGCTTTCCCCATAGAGAGAAACCATCCCCCACACCCTTCTTCCCTACAATCAAAGGAACCGACTCCAATCTAACCTCCATCTGAAGGTCAGTTTCCATTTGCAAAGCACCTGCATCCTGCATAACTTGAGTAGCTTTAGACAAAAGACCCTCCGGCTTAGAAACCACCACCTCCTGATTCAGATTCACCAAGCCCGGGTTCATTTCCTGTTGGCTGAGATCATCTAAAATCTCAAATCTATTGAAGGTGTCTTCATCTTGTCTTTCCATCAAAGTCCTCTTCTGACCCTGGTTCCTGTGACGATCCTTGACAGGAACATAACCATCAGCACCAACCACTTCACCCGGAATGGGATCCTTCCCCTTGTCAACCCTGGGGGGGTTACGAGGGAGCTGAGAAGACTGGGGTTCTGAAGGCCTAGCCCTTGGACATCGTCGAAGCAGGTGACCATATTCATGACAAAGATGACAACGAAAAAGAAGAGTCTCATAATCCAGTTGTTGCAACCACGAATAAGGACTCGCACACATATCCACAGAATCTAGTAATGGCTTACTTAAATCAATTTCAACACAAATACGGGCAAAAGTCATCACCTTTTTAACCTAAGTCTGTTACGCAGAGCCAACCGGCTTACCAAGCATCGAGGCCAACAGGTGTAGAACATCATCCCGCCAGCACTCCACAGGAAAATGAGGGAGCCGAACCCACACCGGAATGCGAGTTGGAATCTCCTCAGAAGGATCAAACCCCACATGCCAAGGTTTAATAAATAACCTGATCTGGTTATAAAAATAAGGGCCTCCTTCAAAGACCCTAATACGATCCGCCATGCAGTTAAAAGTTACCATGAAATAGTTATTTTCCAACAACATGAGCTCCATCTCGCCCTTCGGCATCCAGGTCCGTTGGGCCCATGACTCCAGGTATTGGAACGAGATACACATCCCCATAAACTTGCATAGTAAAGAGTGACCCGAATAATAATCAATGTCTTTTGCAATCATCTCCAGGGGATAACCAGCTTCGACCTCTCTTTACAACGTTCTAGGCACCCATTGATCTTCGTAATGTGTGACCCACCAGACGGTCCCATTCTACCAGCTCCTGAATCAGGAGAAAATAAATTATTTTCAAAAATCTTTGCATCTTGAGAAGACGACTTGGCACCAACTGCCGAGCAATAATCCATTGAGGGAAAAACCCCCGACGATTCACTAAGAGCCATTAAAAAGGAAGGGCCCAAGACAGGCACACAACCCAAAGCTCCATGGCTGGGAGTGGGGACAACAACCCCATTCACCAATTGGACTCCACACAAGACAAGAGAAGGGAAACATAAGAGCTAAACCCCACCCCCGAAAGGAACACCTACGCAGCCCACAAAATGGGGCAACCCAGCACACGGGACCCCTACAACCCTTCAATGCACCACCTCCACCCACTGCAGGCCCAAGCCCACACCACCGCCGTAGCCCCGCGCGTGAGACCACACGAGACAGGGAAGAGAGACCCCTGCGCAAGAAGGAAACACCGCCAAAGAATAGGAAGTAAGCGCGGGAAGAAAAGAAAACTCTACCCCAAATGTCACCAAGAACCCACCCTTCAGCACATAGAAAACAAGAAGCAAACCGCGGGCTAGGGCTCAAGTTCCCTAGTTAGGCTTGAGGTTATGAAGCCATCCATATCTCTAACATTCCCGAAAAAACTTAGAATGCTTTCTTCCACCCCTTTTTTATTTGGATTTATTAACAATAAATTTTCCATCACACCTTCCCCTATTCATGTCCTCCATTCATACATACAATTCTTCTTACACTTGTCCATCAACCCCCACATCCTACTTATGCTCATCTTATTTCCCCCACAAATGCATGTCCCTTTTTCCTTAATTTCTCTCCAGTAAAGGAGCATCCTATTTTTTACTTATATTTAGATTGGTTTATAGATGTGTACCCCCTCTCATGGAATGATCCTATAGCCCCCCATGACTCGTCATCCTATATATTTCCATTTCAAACACCCTTATATGTTAGCCTACCCTTGGACCCACTATCACCCATATTTAACCAAGTTCCCTCTTACCAACCTACAACTGGACTTCTCAAATGTTAAGCACAAACTAGAATCACTAGAATTTGTTGAATACACAAGAAAACTAAGAGGGGGGTGAATTAGTTGTACCTTAAAACTCCAAAACCCTCACAAACATTCATATCTACATTAATCCAATTAACCATTAATCTATTATGATCATTTAGCATGAAAGATAAATAATAGAAATTGAAACAAATCAACACAATGTACAAGAGAAGACTAGATTAAATTGGAAAACCTAATATAGGAAAAACCATGGTGAGGATTAGCTCACAATATAAAGTAACTTCAAGACTGAATACAATAGGGCTCACTATCGAAGGGCTCATTGCCCAAAAGATAGAATAGCTCACTACTAGAATAGAAAAGAAGATAGAGAAGAATGTTACATAGATAAATCTATCTCAATAAAACAAGGAAATCCCCCACAATGTCTCCAACGCCTTCACAACCTCTTTGAAGAATTGTAGATAACTTTTCTCACTGCATCTAGTAAACTAACACATGAAAGCTCGCACTGCACTTCTTAAATTTTCACTCTAAGACTCTACAATTCACATCATTCACATATCTCTTGTCTATCTTATCCTCCTTCAACAACTCAAATTTTAATTATACCATCTTCAACCTTGAAACCCTTCTCCAAGATGGGCTATGCACCTCAAATGTGTAAATTCAAATTAGGTTGATGCCAAAACACTTATGTGGAAAATCAAAGTGAAATCAGACCAAACCATTCCTTATTTGGAACCTAAATCTATAGTACCACACTACAACATGCTTCTAAAAATAATAAATATCCACTGCAGTCAATGTAAACACCAAAGTTGGTCATTACCCATGTAAACACTAATGTTAAACTTTAAGTACACACTTCCTTTGATTCAAAAACACCTCAAAAACAACAAATTTTACCTGAACTTAATCTAGAATATTCTACAATCATATTAAAATCCAACAAACTCATTTGCAATAAATTTCACTTGAAGAATGTACACATCCAGTACACTCAAATAACTCTGCCATACACTTGGACTCAAAAAATTGACTTCTGAAGCACCAAACCTTAAACCACCTCATTTGAAGGAAGATACCAACACTTTCAACACACCTATAGATCTAAAAGACTTGAAACCAAACTACAAAGAAACACAAAGAATTTTTTTTTATCCCAAACACCTCTATAATACACCATTCCCACATTGGTGAACACAACTTTTACTGCTCAACAATCTAACACTACAAATTCTGAATACACCTCTAAACACCTCTGATCAACATATTTGAAATGCATAGGTAGATCTTCAACCTAGAAGAAGTGTGGGGGTAAAAGGAAGAAGTTGGGTCCACGAAGAGGGGAAGTTTCGGCCCAAAAAACATCCTGCAAGAAACACGTGCATGTTATTAAAAAATGTGTATGCGTTATGCTTTGGGTACCCAAGCCTAAAATAAATGTGTATGCATTATGCTTCAAGTATGCACTAAAAAACACGTACATTTTATATTAATGTGTATGCATTATATAATGCATATAGGTCATTTATTTAAAAAATTAAATACCTTTTAGAAACACGTACATGTTTTGTAAAATGCGTATGTGTTTCTAAAAAGTATTTAATTTTTTAAATAATCAAGCAAATAAAGAATGTGTACGCATTTTGTAACACATACACATTTTTAAAATTTTGAATCCCCAACCCACATGCTAACTTGGTTTTAGGCTCAGGAAAGGCTTGGCAACCCAACCCTTAGCCATTGACTACAACTTAAAAACTAAGGCAGGTTCAATAGAAATGTCCAACTTTGACAATGTGGTTGATGAACTTTTTTTTGAATCAATCTATGAAATTAAAACCCATTAGAGCACACGATGTCTAGTTTCCATATATATAAATTTTTTAAGGGATGATCCCACAATAGTGGTTTACACTTTCTAGGAGATCCTGATTTTTGTTGAAATCACATATTTTTAGAAAATATAATGATTTAAGCCTTGAAAAGTTCTATTTGAATGATTCTAATTAAAGAATGTTTAATCAAACCACCTTAGATCAAACCCCCTTGGATAGAACCTTGCTAGTTTTAAACCATACCTATAATGGAGTCTCCTTTACACCTATCAAAATGTTGATATAAAACCACTTTTGATTTACCTTTTGGGGGATCAAATGAATTCATTTAATTTATTTTTTTATGTAGTCCTTATTATAAGCTTCCCAAAAAGTATAATTTTAAATAAATTTAATTTGATTATATTTATTTTTTATTTCTTGTGAATGTAGGCTTTCATTGAAAATCAAGATCTCTATTCTACACATGTAGAAAAATAGCATATTATCAAAAAAAAAAATATTAGTGCACTAGATATTGATGTCCCTGATCCAACAAAAAAGAAAGAATTTCGATACATACAAAAAAAAGTTTATGTTTTAAGCTAGTAAATCATATCTAAATTTTAACTGGTTTGACTTTGAAACTTAATTAGGAAAAAAATATTCAATGAAATGCTATGAAACCAATTCCATGCACTATATATTGTAGTTACAAATCTAAATTTGAAAAAATTAGAAATTTTTCCTTCATAGAAAAGAAGTTATATGTTAGCTAGTAACATCACTCTTTCAAAATGGTGTTTACTATTAAAAACTAGTTTTTGAAGGAGATGAAAAAAAGTACAATTTGATTCCAAAAATTTTGAAAAAAAATAAATTTAGAATCTATAGACAAAATTTTACAAATCACTAGTTAGCATTCTCTTCAAATTCCTCATGGTTTAGCTGCTATAGGTGCCTGAAAGTGAAGGTTTAGTTAAAAAAATCAGTTCAATGTCCATTTTGGCCAAAAATTGTAAACCAGTATTATGTGATCACCTTAAAATTGGATTATATTTGTTATTTTTTAATAAACTAATCCTTAAATTTGAAATATCAGACATTTTTGTTTTTAATAACTTTTTTTTGGTTAATTTTATTTTAAAAAACATATATGGCATCAATATTCAAACAATTCTCTACACAATGAAAAAAAAAGATTCAAAAAATGTTTAGTTTAGGTCCAATTATGTTGTTTGTACAAGTTGATTTTTAAAAACGATTAAGGAAAATAAAAATTCAATAAATATATATATATATAGAAAAAAAATACAAAAAAGTATCATCATCAATCTTCATGTTGTTAGTTATCTTTCCCAAAAAAAAATTAACAAAATAATTTCATTTGCATCAAAAAGTGGTGTCCATACATGTGCATGGTATGGTAAAAAAAAGACTTTTAAAAAGTGGTTTTGTACATACCTGTCAAAATTCAATTTCTATCATCTAGGTATTTTAATAAATTAAATATTTGGAAACTAGATTCAAAATGACAAATTTCATATTAGTGATTTTTTAAGATTCATTATGTAAGTGCCTCAAATTTTCAGTCCAAGTGTGACAAATTCTTAAAAAATAGCAAAAACACTTCCACTTTTATGTTTTTTGTGGATCCAACTTCTTACATCAGCCCGTGGAGCAACACTAGAGCACTACTCGGCAACCCAGCACATAATGTAACTCATTGTTTCCTCTTTTTATCAAATAAAAGTTGCACAATTAAATGGACAAATACTCTATAATTCATCTTCATAAACTGTAGAAAAATCATACTAATCAAAGCTTGCCAATTATTGGGCTGGTATCCCCACTGCCAAGAAGTGTGAAATTATTTATTCTCATTACAACTTTGACAGAGAAACACAAAATATTTTTAAATGTACAAATCAATCTAGATCATTCCCTACTATGATTG
Organism: Sequoia sempervirens; assembly: GCA_007258455.2. Classification (NCBI taxonomy): domain Eukaryota; kingdom Viridiplantae; phylum Streptophyta; class Pinopsida; order Cupressales; family Cupressaceae; genus Sequoia; species Sequoia sempervirens. The sequence goes on along the minus strand of VDFB02201667.1, from coordinate 13,562 downwards.
TGCCTGTAATTTATTATTTTAACAGTTACATGGCCACCATATAAGTAGGTGGCTTGTCAAAAATATTGTACAAAGCAATCTAAATGTAGTCCAAGATCTTTGGTATGAATGTACTTTAGGTCTTGGGACCATGTAAACTAAGTGGACCTAGTTATGCATTATTTAGGGTGTTGTAATGTGTACCTTTACACTTTCACTCTAATCTACGGTTTTATTAATTAATTAGGCTTCTTTATATTTTAATTAGCCTTATTTTGCATCCACAAGTCTTAATTAATGCATCTTTTCAAGATTAATCCTAATATTTACCAACATCCAATCATAATTCATGTGTTTTTGGATTGTATGGCCCAGATTTAGTGATCTGGGACTCATACACCAACTTGGGAATATGGGTCCCACCTAAGTTTTGGGGCCCCAATCTGAATTTCACATTAATCTAATCCTTTCTTGAAAAATATGTCCCAAAGCTTAGCTTAATGGGACTCATACACTACTTCTGGTGTATGAGTCTCATGTGGCTTAAACATAAATTAAATTCAAATTCTTGGTGGGATTTTATTCTCCTAGATTTAATGTCAGCTTGTAGTGTTGTAATTTCAAAAAAATTGGCATAAATAAGTATAAATACAAGGTTCTTTCACTCATTTTCCACCTAGCAAGCTTACAAGTTATTAGGTCATCACAAGAGTACTTTCAAGAGTTTACTAGAGTATTCAAGAGTCTTCAAGAGCTAATTATCAAGTGTTTTGGAGCATTATTGATGCAATGGTAGGGAGGTCAATGGCCTAATCAACACATTTTGAGTTCTTACAACCACTTTTGCAATCTTCAAAACCCTCTCTAGGGTTAACTTCTTTGCAACCAACCTACTTGCCTAGTAGGTAACCAGAAATTGTTTTTAGGCATTATCTCTCAATCACTCTATCAAATTCACTAACCATGCACCTTTTTGAGCACCCATTATGCCGAATCAAAACATATTTTGAAAACATTATAGGTCTCTTCATACCAACTCACCTCAAACTAAGTTTCAATGCTGAAAAGGGCTCCAATTAGCCCACTTTTCCAAAGTAACACACCTCTAATCTTGTTTCCAACCCAAAAAATCATTATATAGTCTTCAAACTACCTCCAAAACACCAGATTCTCCAACTTTTGATCCATTACTCGCCCTCTAGAGTCCCATTCCATGAAACCCTCATCTTTCACCAAACAAGCAAGGGTTTATTGAAAAACCCATCTTCAAAAAACATACAATATTGTCACTACCTCAAAAAATATTTATTCACCCTACAAAAACTTAATACACCTTCAAATTATGCTTCCCCCAAATTTTTTACACACTTCCTTCTTAAAGCCACTCATTTTCACTCTTTGTTCAACTAGGGCTTCATGCCCAAAAATGTAATTGACCTCTCTTGTCCTTGTACACCTTCAAACACATAAAAATACACCCAATCCCACCAAAACCATCTCAATCTAGCCTTCTTCAAATCAAATTCTTCAATCTACTACTTCTAACCATGCCTTTTAGGCCTAAACACATACATTTTCCAAAGGGGTAGCATGGAGAACTCCACCAAATGACCTTTCCAAACTCAAACACTTATTCCTACACCTAAATTGACCCTAACCAAGCCCATTCCACTAAATTGCAGCATGTAAAGTAGGTGTAATGGCCTTTTAACACATTCTAGCCCTCAAAACCCTTAAATTCAACTTAAACAAGAAACTTCAAAAAATGAGGCCTAGCTCCCTTAAAATTCAATATTAGACCTTCAAACCAAATGAAAAATACAACTAGTTCATGCCACCAATTAATTATACATATTTTTATATCAAACTTCAATTGTACGGACCATACATAGGCTAGAAATGATGAAAACACAGAAAATAACAATAAATTGTGATATTTTTATTGATTTTCTCCTTCAAACTCTTCAACATCCCACATCTTCGAGTTCCCAACATATATATAACTCAACCAACCCATTACAATTCCTAAAAATACCTTTCAACTGCTCGTGACTGTTGGGCTTCTACAAGATTGCATCGTGTTACAATTTCAATTTTTTGACATGACAACATTTTTTGCAATTTAGCAACATTTGCATATTGACCCACCTTGACCCTAAAGACTAAAACAAACATTACAAAATGGTGTAACATGGCCTTAATTGAAAATATCTTGACTCAAACAACTGAAATAGACCTAATTCACCAAATGGAGGAATCGTGTGCTCTGCACCAATTATTCAAGTATCAAGTATCATGTCAAAGTCATCACGCATCATGTTTGTTTTTTAGCTAACATTTGTGATGTATTTTTTTATGATTCAAGCAAGCATTCAAGTCAAGATCCATATCATTCAAGCAACATCCAAGATCCACATCCATTTCAAGCATTTCATACATGTTTGTAGCACTTTATTCCTAGGGTTTGATGAGTTGCAACATAGAATTTTGTTCACTCATCATTCCTCATTCCTCATTTCTATTTCATTTCATTTCAAGGTTTGATTACCAAATGGTATTTTTTCAAGATAAACCCCTTTCTACTAACAAAAAAAATATTTTTCCCTCTCTTTAAAGTATGTGATTTGCAGATCTAGGTTGAAGATCATCTAAGGAGCAAGATTGGAGAAAATTTGTCAAGGTTACCAAGTTGTCAAGATTGTCACCTTGAGGGAAGAATTTAGCAGTTTAGATCTAGAAACCGGATTAAGAAGAAAGAAAAGAGATTGAAGAGCATATTCAGATCTTAATCTTCTGAAAAAGTTGAGTAGGACTAATACACCATTTCTAGCATGTTAGTCCTAGTATAGTGACTTTTCTAGATTACAAGAGTTCCAAACTTGTTAGTGCCAAAATTTTGTTCCTACCCAGAAACCCTAATCCGAACCAAATCGCCAAGCCTAGTCTATGATTCCTAATGTACTTTAAATTTAGCATTTCTAAAATTTTAGGTCTTCATTTAAGCTACTATAGGTTTCTAAGTGCACCTCTCTGATTTCTTAGTTATCAGTTCTAATTTGCATTCATTTCTAGGTCATCTATTAGAGTCTTGCACATCATTAGGTTTGATCATTAGGTTTTTCATGTTACTTGTCTTTCCAAGCCCTAGCTTGGTAGTAACCCCCTTTTAGTCTCTAAACATACCCTAGGAAACCCTATTGCAATACCTTTTTATCTCATCCTATCATTGGATTGAGATCTCTAGGGTTTCCTTGAATGAAACAAGAGTGAAATAAGACCATATCCAAGTGCTCCATCTCCTAAAAGGTGGGGCACCCTATTTTTGTTGTTACAATGGTAATAATTCTAACTCAAATTCAAAAGACTTTTTTTTTTGCTAAAAAGAAGAGAAAAATATATCTAAAAATCCATATTCTAGAAGGGTTTATCTGTTCAAAAGAGGTAGGAGAGGAGTAGTTTTTGAAAACTGAAAAATAATTATTTTTATAAGGGAGGAAAACAAATTAAAAACTACAAGAGGCCTTGTAGAGAATCAAATATCTAGAAGACCAACTAAAAACATATCAATAAAATGATAGTGAAAGGGATGTAAGGATTAGGGAGTTGGAAGAAAATTTGAGCACAAAACAAAATTAGAAATATTGGAACAACTCACCATTGTTGAAACAAATGGAAAAGATATAATTCATAAGAGCTCAATTGGACATATAAAGACCCTCAATGCACCTATTATTGTGTCAACAGGTATTCAGTTGTGAAATAAAACACAAGAGTTTTCCCAAAAAGATAAAATTGGGAAAAGGAGAAAGCAAAAATGATATCTACACATGCCAGGACAATTGAAAAGTAGGAAATAGAGGTAAAAAGGTCATATGTGAAAATTGGGGAACTGGCAGATAAGACAACTCAAGTGATGAGGTGTAGACCTCCTGTTAGGGTATATACCTTATTTTTACAAGATTATTTTGATTTTTTTTAGTTCAATTAGATAATTAGTGATCTTCCTATTACCATGAATAGAAATTTTTTGTTCTTAGACACTTTTCGGATTTCTGCACCATAAATGAAAGACTAATTGTGTGAATTTACTTGCACAATTTGGTTCTTTCAAATGAAACTGCATGTAACCCACTAATATTTGTGGAAGATCTTCAAATCAAGGCTCTAGCTTCCTATGTTAGAAATGGACACCAAAGGGGATAATTGATGTAGGAATATTAAGAGGGAGAAATATCTCCCTTTATAGCTAAGAGAGGAGGCATCAAACCAAAATGCAATGGTAGACCAATAGTTGGATCTCTTAGAGCATAGGGGGGTTACAACAAAGATAATGGACTGCAAAGAAAAAGATTATAAAATAATGAAGAGACTAGTAGTAGAAGGCATAACCAATCTAGTCATTTGGCTTTTCTCAATGAAAATGGAAGGAGCTCATGCTAGAACTAAATAAGAAGGAACCTCATTCCATTTGCAACTATGTGGCAGCAATTGGTAGGTCACATAAATACATTTCAATTGCCTTAAGAAATTGAATTACTTGGTTTCATCTTACCTTCCATCCTCCTCTCCTCTTGTTTCCCATACCACACTAGATAGGGAGGAATCAACATGAAGGTACTGTAGTAGAGAACAAAAGACTGAAAAATCTCTCAGATAAACAAGGATTCTACTTGAAGTAGGGTAAGTGGGTGACTTGTTTTGTGGACTTCAGAGAGATGGATCTATAGTATAACCTTCAACCTTGAAGTTGCTTGAGGAAAATAAATAGCTTAGTTGGGAGAAAATGATGGGATCCATAATTAGTTATTTCCTTTCTAATTTCATACTTTTCATTATCTCTCTCTTCTAAGTTTCAAGATATTACTAAGACCTTTTATACTCTTATATACTTTTAAGTAGTAGATTAAGTATGTGGAAATGGAAATATGTTATATTGATATGTGTATGTATGAATGTATGAATGCTTATGCAATTTAGTAGGATTGCATAGTTAATTTATGATTATTAATAATGTGGATGTCTTAGGAATAATACTAACACCTTGTAGTAAGAAGAACTATCAATTGGAAACGAGTTCCTTAGACCGCAACATAAGGACTATGGATTTTTGTAGAGAAGGAGTCAAATGAGAACTTGGGCATGACACTTTTAGAAGGGTGTTGTCATAATAGTGGTTTACAATTCAGAGAGGAGCATTTTAGCTAAATCACATATTTTTAGAAAATATAATGATTTAAGCCTTAAAATTCCATTTTAAGGATTCCAATTAGAGAGGTTTGGTCAATCACCTTAGATCAAACCCCTTGGATAGAACCTTACTATTTTAAACCATACCTATAAATGCATCTCCTTTACACCTATCAAAATGCTGATAAAAATCACTTTTGATTTAGCTTTTGGGAGATCAAATGAATTCATTTAAAATTTATTTCAAATGATTATGGTATTCCTTAGAAAAAGCTATCCAATGAATATAATTTTAATATGTTTTGGTTTTGTTATGTATTTGTTTTTTAAGTTTTATTAAACATGGGTTTTTCATCGAAAATGAATTTCTTTGTTCTTAACATATGGAAAAATAGAAGATTATCAAAAAAAAAAATTGAAAAATATGAGTGCACGGATATTGAAGTCCTTGATCCAACAAAAATAAAATAAAATTTTGACATATACAAAAAATGTGCGTGTTATCACCGGTCAGCAGTATGCGAATTGTAGGTTTGTTTGACTTTGAAACTTGATTAAGGAAAAAATATTCAATAAAACCTATCTAACCAAGTGCAAGCACTAGATGTCGAGTTACAAATCTAAATTTGAAGAACTAGAATTTTATCCTTCATGGAAAAAGTTATGCATTATAGAGTGTGTGTCACATTTTAAAATGTTGTTTGAAAAAATCAATTTCATGGGAGATGGAAAAGAAGTGCAATTTGATTGAAATTTTTAAAATATATTTTAGAATCTGAGAAAAAATTGATGAGACTCTAGTTTGCACCATCTTCAAATTTCTCACGGTTTAGCCGCTATAGGTGTCCGAATGTGAAGATTTAGTTAAAAATAATAATTTCAATGTTCAGTTTGGCCAAAAATTGTAAACCACTATTATGGGATCACCAGGAAGGAAATGAAATTTATCATTTATTGATCAAATTAAGTCACCACATAAACTATTTCTCACCAAAAAAGATAGTTATTAGGAGTTTACTTGTGGGAAGCTTGATTTATGACAAGACTATTTTGTGAACATGTTTTTATTATGGTCAGTTAAACTATTAGGCATAGAATCTAAATTTGGTTTTACTACTCCTACTTCATATAGTTATTATTTTTTTGTTTCAAGCTAAGTCCTCTTTCTATCTTTGATGGAGATTTGATTGTTGTTTCATGAGTATGTTTTTAGTCCATGAATAATGAAACTCCTCACAAACCCTGTATATTGGGATCTTCTATTGAGGGTATTTAGTTACCTAGTTAGGTAGTTTTCTATTTACCATCATTACACATAGTTATTGTAGAGTATAACTAATGTGTTATGGACTTGGTAAATTTTACACAATTCAAGGGTGTACCAAACTATTCAAATAGTCCACTTGACATTGCAAGCTTACATTAAATTATCAACCAAGGTTTGTAAATTTATGATGGGTCTGCACTGTATATGCACCATGAGAGACTACTAATCTATCATCATTGTGTGAAAGAATAACCAAAATTCAATAAATTAAACAAAACATAGTTAATGCTAGAAAGAAACCTTTCTGCACAGTAGTTGTTGTGGGTACCTACAACAATGGTTGTAGGTGACTAAAAATAATAAACTAAATTCTCTTCTTCTATTATCTATATTAACTTATGTATTATTTTTCTTGATTACATCCTCCAATATATAGGCTAACAAACATCTAATAGGTTTCCCATCATTCCTTCAAGCAAGGAAAAGGATTATTCTTTAAATGACACAAATACAATGAGTGGACAATAGAGTCCTATTACAAATTTTCATCTGGCTGATTGGAAGATAGTTTGTTTGAACTCATTTATGACCAAACTGATTCATTAGAGATTTTTTGATGTGTATAAATATTTAACAATCCATATCCATCTTCTTTTCAAGTTAAAACTCAGAGTATAATAAAATATGGAGGTTGGACTAAATATTTTCCTTCTCAGTCACCACATTTTACTCAATCAACTTCTGTCATTTTGTGTTCCTTTTTTATTGTGTATCTTTTCAAATGCTAAATTTTATGCTCCTACTTTTTATCTTTACAAATAATTTTGAAATTTTAAATTTTGTTAAGAAGCAAGGGAGATATGCCCATTTTACTAAAATTGTGTTTTTGATTTTTTTTGCATGCCCAACAACAACATGTTGACAACTGTCAACTTGGTTCTCTTCTTTTCAGCTACATGAATGACTCATTCCTTTCATAATTGTAATCATTAATCCCACTCCTTTATACTAGGATATGAAATTAAGACCAACTTATTCATTCTAAATGAAAAGGAAGAAGAAACATTTAGCTCCACAACTTCCTACTCTTTAGGTGGCTTGAACTCCGTTGATATCATATTTTGTTGCTTTGGTTCTTGCTACAAATGCTCCATTCTTGTTACCATGTGCCGAGCTACAAAGAGGTTTATCCACACAACATACAAGTACTTGACATTTAATTATATCATTCATCATAATATATCATCATAATTTAGCATCAACTAACTAAAAGATACAAGAGCTTATAAATCATCATTAATCATAGTTAATGCTTCATGGAATCAAGGTAAAATTCATAAATATCTTATGAATGATATTATAGCATCATGAACATGGATTAAATCATAAGAAATGGTGAAATAAATAGGAAAAATAATAAGCTCATCATTCCCCAAGTTGAAGTTTTGCTTGTCCTCAAATAGGAGATGGACATTGGTTAGACATGAAAGCTACCAATATGAAGTCCAATGTCTTTTTCTTGCCTTCTTTTTCATCAAGATAGAAACATTGATGTATGGATGTCTCTCCATTTTATCTTAACATCTTCTCTCTTTAATTCATTATTGAGATAACATGAATAACATCTACTATAGCTACCCCTAAATACTTTTATCTTTTGTCACTTTAGGCAATATTGGCAAAGGGAAATTGTAAGATTTGGCTATGGAGATAGCCACCCAAGATCTAAAGGCATATGGAAATCACAAAATACTCAGAAGATCACTATGAAAATAATAAACTATATTCCTTTCAATAGAACAATATGTCAATTGAAGGAAACATAGTGATGAATGTAGGAGATAGGTATGAAAATACACAAGCAAGGTCATCCTCCTATGGTCTAGGACAACAATACAAGGCATGCATGTTTTTCCCAAGCTGAAAGGTCATTTTTCCTCAAATGCCATTGTATGGATGTGGGTGGCAGAATAAATCAGTTATGAAGCATATAATTAGAACAATGATAATTGATGAACATATTGTAATGCATACGTAGTTAACTAAAAATGATAAATATTACTAATGAATAAGAATCATAAATGTAAGTAATTGCTATGATGTAGTGAAAATTTGTAAACTTGGTGAATAGCTGAAAGTATAGGTTCCTAAATAGCTGAATGTACAGGTTTCTAAATAGTTGAATGTATAGGTCCCTCTAAGAGTGGTTGCATATTGATCATCATGAGTTGTTGTAGGTTTCCTAGCTGCTCACTGTAGAAAATGTCTATCCATCCAATGACCATTACCATTGAATAAAATTTGATTAGATCAATTGAACAACACCAATTGAATAGAATTTCTTGATCCCATGAAGACTCAACCACCTAATGGAAATTATTTCTTTGATAGACATGAATCACAATGAAAGAAAAATGAATTTGGAATATGACCAAACAACCAACTATGACTACCATTGAAATAGTCATCTAAATAAGAAGAAATGGGGAAACAAATGAACTACATGGAACAACACCCAACTAGCTATGCATTGTGCAACAACACTTATTGAATGAAAAAACTATCCTAACCTATACTATCCAACAAATAAAACTTGATCAAACAAAGCTATTGACTAGTTCTGTAAAATAGCTACCTTTCCTTAGCAACTTACAATGCTTGAAATAATTGTGAGCAACCAAAAAGAGGTGCAGCATAAGTAGAAACTTAATAAATAGCTGTAATATTTTTTTACATACATAAACAAACTCACTTACTACTTCATTTTGACAATACATACTTCTATTTTGAAGGAAATAAGTAAGCTAAGACATTCTTCTTTAAATGCTTGACTATGTATTTAGCTTCATCTTCAGTTGTAACTTCATGTTTGAATGCAAGAATGATTTGTGATGCTTTTGTGACCTCCATTTCAGGTAGATGTTTGATAGGACATCCACATGAAAGAAAATTTTTTGAACCCTCCTTGTTGGTTTCATGTTGATCGGTTGCTTCTTTTGATAGTAGCATAGAAATTTTTGCAAGATGCTCATGTTGCTCATGTTTTTTCTCTACAAAAGATATTGGCACATTGCATCTAAAGTTGAGCAAAACACCTCTAACTAATCCCAAAATTGGTCTTCTTCAATATCTTCTTTACTATTTTGCATGAGAATACTAGTTTTGATTTCATAGCAGCTCCCTTCATCAAGTAGGAGTTCTGATTTGATATCACATTCATCTTGACCAACAACCTTGTGTATAATAACTTCTTCATTTTGTAAAACAAGGCTGTCCTATTTAGCATCAATTCTTGAACAAAATTCTTCTATGATGTTAGATAGCATGTCTTCATTGATTTCCAATTTACTCTTTTCAATCATATCAATTTGATCCATTTTTCTGCTGCTAAATCTGATTGTGGTAACTTCAAAATGCCTAATAATCCTAAGTGCTTTGGATAGAAATTATAATTCTACAAAAAGAAGGAAGAACTTTTAAGAAACATATATATTCTCGTGGCTTGACACCATCCCCAAAAAAACACCAAAAATGTAGAGTCTAACTAATGTGTTATGGACTTGGTAAATTTTACACAATTCAGGGGTGTACCAAACTAAGCAGTCTACTTGACATTGCAAGCTTACACTAAATTATCAACCAAGGTTTATAAACTTATGATGGGTATGCACTGTATATGCACCATGAGATACTCCTAATCTATCATCATTGTGTGAAAGAATAACTAAAATTTAATAACTTAAACAAAACATAGTTAATGCTGGAAACAAACCTTTCGGCACAGTAGTTGATGCAGGTACATGCAACAATGGTTGTAGGTGACTAAAAATAATAAACTGAATTCTCTTCTTTTATTTTCTATATTAACTTTTGTATTATTTTTCGTGATTAAATCCTCAAATATATAGGCTAAAAAACATCTAATAGGTGTCCCATCATTCATTCAAGCAAAGAAAGAGATTATTCTTCAAATGACACAAATACAATGACTGGACAATAGAGTCTTGTTACAACTTTTCATCTGGCTGATTGGAAAAGAGTTTGTTTGAACTCATTTATGACCAAATTGATTCATTGAATTTTTTTGATGTGTATAAATATCTAATAATCCCCATCTTCTTTTCAAGTTAAAACTCAGAGTATAATAAATGATGGAGGTTGGACTAAATCTCTACCTTCTCAATCGCCACTTTTTACTCAGTCAACTTCTATCATTTTGTGCTCCTGTATTATTTTGTATCTCTTCAAATGCTTTCTTGGTTTTTTTCTCCTTTTCATCTTTCCAAATCATTTTGAAATTTCAAATTTCATTAATAAATGAGTGAGATATGCTTGTTTTATTGAAATTGTATTTTTGACTTTTTCGGCATGCCCAACAACAACTAAATGTTGACAACTGTCAACTTGGTTCTCTTATTTTTATCTACATGAAGAACTCATTCCTTTCATAAATATAATCAATAATCTCACTCCTTGATACTAGGATATGAAATTAAGACCAACTTATTCATTCTAACTGAAAAGGAAGAAGAAACGTTTAGCTCCACAACTTCCTACACTTTAGGCTGCTTGAACTTCATTGATCTCCTATTCTATTGTTTTGGTTCTTTCTACAAATCCTCCATTATTATTACCATGTGCTAAGCTTCAAATAGGTTAATCTACACAACATACAAATACTTGACATTTAATTATATCATTCATCATAATATATCATCATAATTTAGCATCAACTAACTAAAAGATACAAATGTTTATAAATCATCATTAATCAAAGTTAAAGCTTCAGGGAATCAAAGTAAAGTTCATAAATATATTAGGAATGATATTATAACATCAGGAACATGGATTAAATCATAAGGAATGGTGAAATAAATAGGAAAAATAATAAGCTCATCAGTTACAACAATAGAATGTGGGTTACGTTACAAAGATCTTAACAAATTCCTATTAGATTTCATATAAGAGTTCATTTTTAAGATGTAATAAAGAGAATTGGTTTGACATCATGATTTTTTGATTGAGTGTTTGATGAATCTTATGGAAGCAACAACTCAAGCAAGGGCCACTTGAGGTACTGCTAAAGCACTTTAGCTTTTGTTATTAGATTATATAATGCACTATTCTATTTAGCTAGTAGTTTTTAGTTATATGTTTATGAACACATGTATTGTAATTTATGAATTGAATTATATAACTCAATGTTTGGTTTCATACTCTAAAGTATTAGCTAGTTTAGGACACTATATTTTAAATGGTTAATAGTTACAGTTTTAAGCATTAGGTACCCATAGCATAAGGTAACGATTTACATTCATTTCCCTTGTTTTATGAATTAGCAATTTTTATTCATATATCTAGCTTTTACTATATTTTCCATGTGTATTTTCCGATATTCCATTGATGTAGGATGTGTCTAGAATCTATGAATATATACATTTTTCTAGCACTATCTAAATTTTTATGACTCCTTGGTTAATAATTCAATGTAACCCTCTTGTAAAAGATGAACTATTCAGTTATGGATTCTTAGGTCCTCTTTTTTGTGTGTATACCTAGTATCACCACATTAATTATACATTAGAGAGGCTTCACAATTAATCTAAGAATGAATCCAAAGGATGTATAAAGCTACCCATCTAGGTCGGAATAGCTACAATTGAAACCACTTAAAAAATCTTGGACATTGATCTCCTATATAATATCCTTCTTGGCCACCCATGGATCCACACCATGCAAGACATTCCATCCATATTCCATCAATGCATAAAGTTCCACTAGAACTTGAGTGATTATCCATGTTGATCTAGATCCATTCCAATATTGAAAATTCTTACAAATCAATCATGGCCTTTCACATTATTTCCCTACCAATAATGTATCACCATCTTCATCTTCATACTTTCATCCCTCATCACCACCCACCTCTTGCACTATCATAGAGATCAAGACTAAGATCAAAGACATTGGTATTAGATAATGTGAGCTATAGGCCTTCCACATAAATTCACATGCATGCCAAGATCCTCCACCATCCACTCCATCTAAATCTTTTGATATCCACGATAATCTTATGTTTGATCATGATATCTATGATAATCCACTTTTTTATCATGATTGTATTGAGAGAATACAAGATAATATCCTTCCACCTCATGATCCCCTCCCTACCAATCCATCTCATAAGTTACCATCATTCCATATCATACATCATGGGTTATGGTATGCATCTCCTAATGCACCCTCTACTAAGCCTTCTTGCCAACTTGCTATGGAAATTCAAGACTCCTTTAATATTAGTAGTGTTGAGAAGGATAGTCATAGAGAACCCATTGAGGCCATCACCAACCTTTCACATGATTCACACACCCTTACCATCTCAACCAACTCATCCAAATAATCCACCTTCATCCACTTCCCATACTTGGATCAACAAGTGTCATCCAAAAAGAACAAGGCTATCAATTACAATACAAAAATAAAAAGTCTTTATCAAATGGAGATCCAAAATCTAAAGCAAAAAAAAAAGAAAATTGAATCCCTCTATTCCAAATCAAAATCAAAAGCTATTGGACACCTCAAAATTCAAAGTCAAACTAAAAGAAATAAAAAATTGATCTCCTATCATGCCCCTTCCTCTAAAATAGCAGGCAACATCTATCAAAAAAAATCAAGAAATGGTCTTTTTAATCCTAATTCTTCATCCTCATCATCTTCACAGAACCAATACACTTTACCTTATGCACCCATATCCATGCATCCATCCTATCATTCCATCCCCCACAACAATGTGTCTCAATATTTGATGGAAACCCCTTGTTGTGCTTTAATCCAATGGTTTCCCAAACTCCTTTGTGTGTGAAGCAAGATGACACTTGTAGTAAAAACATTAGGAATCATACCTTATCTCTCTCCATCTCCATAATAAAGTACCCTTCATCATCCATCTCATACCATCCATATTCATCTATTGTGGTTTTCCAATCCATCTATTAAAAAGTGTCTATTGTGATCACAACATCAACAAGTCTCAAAAAATCTAAAAAAATAAATAAATCAGAAAATACAAAATCCCAAAAAATCCAAAAATCCAAAAATCCAAAAAGATCAAAAAATCAAAAAATAAAAA
>VDFB02201666.1:0-22382 GCA_007258455.2 Sequoia sempervirens | reverse complement strand
GATTGGAAGCCTCTTGAGGCATTCAGCCTACATTTTTGAGAGCTAAAAAATTGGCAATTTTGTTGGGGAATACATTCAGAATCAAGGCCTTAATCATAGAGTCAGGAACTATATACAGACTCCACTGGGAATAAGAAACATCAAGTATTTTCTCATTTTGATAAAGGTGAGTGGCGACTCTGATAGAAATTTTACAGCTGTTCATCATGGATGGAAGAAGATCTTAGTATAGGGGAGGTCATACTGGAGCCCCTGCTGGCAGCAGTAAGTGGACACACAAAGATGACAAAACTAATAAAGGAAAGAGGATCAATGAGGACATGTGCATAACAGACAAAGGAAAAGCACCAAGAGCACATTGTGAAACATACAATTGCTATGATACATGGAGAGATGATTCAAGCGATGAGCCTTGTACCCCAGAAGATCAAAGAAATCCTTTCCCTTCTCTTGATCCTTAGAAACAGGCTGAGTTTGAAGCTAGGAAGTAGGCTGAGTTTGAAGCTAGACTTGAGCCTGAATGAATCAGAATTCAACATGAATATGATCAGAAGATGGAAAATGATCAAAACCAGATTAATGAGAATATGATTTCTCAAACTGATTATGAATATTTGACTTATGAGGAAGTCAAAGCACGGTTTGAATCTCATAAGAAGAAGAGAGAAGAATAGGAAAAGGCCCGAATGATACAAGCAATGAAAGAATTTGAATCGCAGAAAAATAAAAACATTGCTCAGATAGCTGATCACCCCCCAAAGTATGTGCCACCTCATAAGTAGGGAAATCATGGTGTAGGGCCTTCTGGTCCACCTATATCTCCTCACCATCAGACAGGAAATCATCACAAGCAGCCAAATCATCCACCTCATATTCCCACACAGCATACAAATGTGCATCCACCTCTTGGTCAACATCACATCCCTCAGCATAATGCACAATACAATAATCCTATGCATCAGTATCAATATCCACCTATCCCCCCCCTCACCAATATGCGGCAATGATCAGGCAGTTTGATTTGGCAAGGTTCCATCTATGCCCTTACCCTATGGATAGTAGCTGGAGAGGTCTGGTTCCCAAGTTTACAGGGATCAATGCAGTCACTGCTGAAGAAAATTTAAGGAATTTCAATGTGTTCATTCAAGACATAGGTATGCCACATGAGGATTTTCACATGAGGTTGTTTATGATGTCACTTATTGAAGATGCTAGAGATTGGTTCAATAGCTTGCCAGCATTCTCAATTAATTCTCTTCAAGTATTCCAAGATCAATTCCAAGAGCAATATGGGAATCTGAATGCACTAGATGCAACTCTTCATAAATTGATGAGGATTCAAAAAAATGAAAATGACTCAGTTTATGATTTCAACCAAAAATTCAACAAATTGCAGACTAAGGTACCTCTTGGATCAAGGTTGCCAGATTTTGTAGCTTTAAGTGTATTTAAATGCATTTGATCCCAAAATAAGGTATGAACTGAGAAATAGATTTCTGAGAGATCTAGCTGAAGCACAGAAGATTGCATTAACAATTGAAAATAACAGGAAGGCTACTGGTATGATTAGTAAAAGAGACAACCCAAGGCCTCCTCAGCAAGGTAACAATTATTAGTATAGACAGGAGAATACATACAGAAATGAAAACATAAATGAGAGGCCAAGGTTACATGACATGCCTTATAATACAGACTGGAAGGATGGAAAACCTATAACAACAAGGCCAAGAAACAAAGAGACTCCTGATCCACTAAGAAAAAAGGGAACTTATATGGTGAGTGATAATTATTTCTGTGAAGTTTGTGATCAACCACATTCCCCAGATTATTGTGTTGTAGCCCGAAGATTGCAAGAGGGAATGTTAACAGAAAACAATGGAGAAGATCACACAATGTATTTGACTTCAAATACTTTTCACCATGTAGAGGAGAGGTACTCATCTTCAGAGGATGAAGAATATGAGTATGATGTTTCAAATCAGAAGTATAATGTCCATATGGCTGACCAGCAGGTCTTTTATGATTCTGATGAAGATTATAGTGAGCCACATTCTTATGAGGCACCTGCTCAATGCAGTGTGAGGAGACTTATTGAAGATGAAATAGAGAGAATAATTGTTGCTGCAGTTGAGGAAGCAAGAAGTAAATACTGGTTGAGAAATAGAAAAGTAAATGATGTAGAAGGTGTTCCTGGGTGAATTTTTATGTAATATCAGAAGGAAACACATGGAATTGTGAAGAAGTCAGAAAAGAGACTGCCTGATAAAGATGAACAGAAGCATGTCTAAAGACAAGAAGTTAAGGAAGAAGTGAAGGAATTACATAAGGAGACACAAGCGCCTAGCCAGCCTAATAAAAAAGAAAAGGAAGAAAACAAAGGAGATGCGCCATAACTTAAAAAGACTATTAAGGTGGAGGGCTCTTCTTTTGACTTCACTCAGGCATTATCCCAGGTAAAAATGTATGTTCCACTACTTGAGATGATGAAGATTAAAGAGTATAGGGATACTGCTATTCAATTGATAACAAGTGGAAATGGAAAATGTATGAATTCTGAAAGAAAGGTATCTATTAAAACAGTCAATAGGCATGAGAAAACAAATGACTCTGAAGTTTGCTTGAGTGATATATTATCAACTCCCCCTTAAGTTGATCCTTTTTTCACTACATTGCTTATAAATAACAAACTGCTGAGAAATTGCATGATAGGCTCTAGTGCTGCTATAAACATTATGCCAGTAGGAGTTATGAAACAGCTTGGCATGTGGGTTGATACTACTAGAGGCAAGTGTTATGCAATGGATAACATGCCTTTTCTCGTGGTTGGGATTATGAAAGATGTTGAAGTCAAACTGGCTACTTATCCACATGTGGCTTATAATATAGACATAACAGTGATTAATACTCCTCAATTCGGGATGCTCTTATCAAGGCAATGGACAATAGTTGTTGGTGGAAATGTTCAATTTGATCTGTCTTATGCTACAATTCCAGTGAATGGTCAAGAGGTCAAGTTGTATAGGGAGCCAAGAATGAATCAACTTGTTGACTGTGTGCCACATAATCATATCAATTGTTTTTGTGATGTTGATCTTGGGAATTTAAAATTGAACCAGCTTAGCTAGAATTAACCAATTGTGATCCAATTGAAAAACATGCTGCACAAAATTGCAATGGTATCTGGAAGATGTATTTTGATAGAGCCTACAGCCAAGAAGGTAATGGAGATGGGATTGTATTTGTTTCACCTGAAGGTATTACTTTTAAATATTCATTTATGTTAGCATTCAAATGTACAAACAATGTGGTAGAGTATGAAGCTTTATTGATAGGCTTGAACATAGCTGTGACACATAAAATCAAGTTGCTGGCTGTTTTGGGCGATTCTGAGTTGGTTGTTTCAAAAATCAAATCAAAATATACAGCAAAGCACAAAAGATTAAAACAATATAGGAATGTTGTATGGGATACAATTGAATTGTTTGATGCATTTTCAATTGAGTGGATTGACAGATCAAAGAGCATAATGACTGATTTCCTAGCAAGTGTGACGCTCAAAAGAGATGATTTTACATTGGCTGGGGTATCATAGATTGAGTTCAAAACAAGGCTTGTTGTTCCTGACAACATTTATAGTTGGCAGGTCTTCAATGATGATACTGACCTGCTGAGTTTTCTTCATTGTATAGATCAATATGAAGCAAAAAAAATTGACTTCAATGCTTTTGTTGAAGAAGTAGATGGGAAGCAAACAGTGTTTGGAAAGGAAATATTACAGCTCAAAATGAATAAGTTTCCTAAAGGTTTGGTGGCATTGGAAAGGATGTATGATGGAAATGATCAATCTCTCATGAAGCAAACACCAGTCAGAAAGGAAGATGTTGAAGAGATTAACTTGGGGACTGAAATAGAACCAAGAAAGGTGTACATTGGGAAGAAAATAAGCCCAACAATTACAAGAATGTTGATAGAGTTGCTGAGAAAGTATAAACATGTTTTTGCGTCATCTTATGAAGATCTGAAAGCATACAGGGAGGATTTATTTCAGCATGAAATACCATTGAAGCCAGACGCCAAGCCTTTTAGACAAAAGCAAAGGCCTATAAATACAACAATGGAGCCTAAGATGTAGGAAGAATTGACAAAGCTCAAAGATGGAGGAATTATCAAACCAATCAGGCACTCAACATGGGTTTCAAATTTGGTTCTTGTGAGAAAGAAGAATGGTGATATCAGATTATGTGTGGATTTCAGAAATTTGAATGTGGCATCTCTCAAGGACAATTATCCTCTACCCAATATGGAGGCTATATTGCATAAGGTAACAGGGTGTGAACTGTTGTCCATGATGGATGGGTTTTCAGGATACAACCAGGTTAAAGTCAAGGAATCTGAGCAATACAAGACAACATTCACAACTCCTTGGGGAACATATGTATATATAAGAATGCCATTTGGTCTTACAAATGCTGGAGCGACTTTCCAAAGGGCCATGGATGTAGCATTTGCAGACTTGGTCAATGTTATCATGGTAGTATACTAGGATGACCCTAATTACTTGCTATTCAAAGAAGCTGAAGATCATGCAATGTCTCGGAGAAGGCATTTCTATAAAAGCTCTTGAATATGCAATAGTTTAAATTCAAAGAAGCACATTTTGCAACAAGACAGGGTAAGCTCTTAGGACATATTGTTTCCAAAAGAGGAATTAGGATAGATCCCGAGAGGGTTGATTGATAAAATTCATGTTCCCAAAACCATCAAGGCTATACCATTCTTGGAAAAATTAATTTTAATGAAAGATTTGTCTCTAATTTTGTTAAGATCATTAAGCCCATATCAAAAAATGTTGAAGAAAGGACGTACCAAAATGATTGACTGCGTAAGCCAGGAAGCTTTTTATATCAAAAGGATATCGCTTAAGTCTCCATAGACGGTAAAAAGCCTTTTCGCATTTTTTCATTTGCTTCCGAACGCGCATCTATTGTCAGCCAAGTGTTAGAATAATGATGGTCATGAACAACCTATGTCTTTCTTTAGTAAATCATTACAAGGCTCTGAATTGAAGTATGACATAATGGAAAAACATGCTTTTGCATTGGTAAAGGCCACACAAGCATTCAAACCATATCTGTTGGAGTCAAGATGATCGCTATGTAATGACCCTCCATTTGTGTTGTCCTTGAGTTGCTTACCGACCCACTGTGAAGTCGAGTATTGTTTGGTATGTTGTGTGATCTTGTTGTTTATTTAGTCAGATTATGTGGTTAAAGGGAGATTTAAATGGCCCTTTTAAGCTAGTTAGTTGGATTAAATAGAGTACCAAATAATTTATGCAAATGTGGGACTTAACCAATAGTTCAATGAATCAATTTTGTGAGACATAAGTAAATATTTTATTAGTTAATTAAATAAATGCCTAGATATATGTTATAATTATATAAACAAATATACATACATATATAAATAATTGTGTTGACATTTATTACACCTTCCTAATTAGACATTGTGGCAAACTATTAATTTTCTGGTAAATAGATTCCTACCACGAATTTGCAGGGTAGGGATGACTTTAATTGTTTACCAAATTTAGTAGTGCATGTGCATGAAGTAAGGGGTGTAGAAGCTTACTCCGAAGAGTTCTGGATGAAAAGTGTAACGGCATGGTAATAAATAAGGTACTAGGAAATCGATTTCATAGTTATTTTATAACGGTAATAGGTGAGAAAGAAAATCTCTCTCTCTCTCCAATGCATGTCGAGAATGGAAAGTGAGGAGTTATTTGGAGGGAATCCTATCGGATTGCAATAAATGTATAAGGAATCCCATGCACATCAGGAACGAGAATAATGGAGAAAATGGAGCTATTTTTGGAGGAAGGCACATTACGAAAAAGGACTCTATCTTATGCTCTGAAGGACGGGCTTTGTAAAGAGGGACCCTCACAGGGAATTGCAGGACGATACTATTAGTGAATGGTGTTGCTTATACATTCCAATTATCTTCAACCTGCTCTTTCGGCATGGAGTTGAATCCAAGTATCTTCATTTTCATCAAGGGGCATAGTTCACATATTAAGAATTTCCTCTATTTTGATGGCTGGTAACACCTTCGATGGTGGCTACATGAACTGGAACCATGATGTCGAATATGGGAAACAGAGTAGCATCAATTTTTGTATCAACCTGAATCTTCAGTTCTCTAGAAATGGGGTTATCATTCACATTTTTGTAGGAAGCCATCGCAATGGATAGCATGGAAGAGCTGTATCCATCTTCAGGGATCACCTCTATCCAAGTTATGGACCTTGGCGTAGAAGTAGGTGCTAGAATCCGGAGAAAGAAGGGGGCATCAGAGAAGAGCAGGTGTGTTGGGTCAAGCTGCTGAGGTGAGTTATCCGTTCTCTCTCTCTCTTTGGTGTTGAATATCTTTCTCTATGTATCAATCAGGATCGTAGGTTTACTTTACGCTTTCTCATAATAGGATAGGCTTTTTGTCTTTGTTCATTGGATCTCAAATCATTCTAGAAAGAGAAGTATAAAACCACTTGATTCTATTGAGTTGGCAGATTTTAAAACTAAAATAATTTCATGGTTTAATTAAGCTCTTGACTTTTACCAACCTCGTCTTGTTCTCGTAACATTCTAACATAAAGCACTGTAAAGCTTTAAATAGCCTGCTTGATTCTTCCGACAATCTATCACAATTGCAGTAGTTGAAAATAAGATATTGTCAATTACTAACAAAATACAGAGCTTTCCATTGATCATGGTGAAGTTTAATTTCCAAACTTCAATTCGAGCGCGTCTCTGGAAACTCGTTGCCAAACAGAAATGAGTCTAGTTTCAAAAAGAAAAGTTGTACATTATTTCTCCTACTCTTAAGTCACGTATTTGCACCTCACCTTTCTCCTTTCCTTTAGTCTTGGGGATAATATTTGGGACTTGACAATAATGCAAGAAGATGGCAATATTTCCAAATTCCAATATTCATTTTCTAATATACTTGACAACCTGTTACTGTACAGCATTTAGAGTTGAGGCAGTGCATGGAATTAAGTAGCCTCCCTGAAACCATTGGCAACCCCGTCTTAGTTGCTATTGACTAATTTGAACTTAATAGAAGTTTAAAGGTTTAAATAATCTCCTCGACAATGTCAACCCTGCTAGGGTGGTGCACTTGAGCATGGTAGGGCTTAGATCTAAATAACCTCCCTGATTATTTTGGCATCCTCTTTAGGCGATTTCATTGTTCCTCTTTTTGTGAACTCTTGTACAAAGCGTTTAATAATTGAAACTATCTTGCATTTTGTTGAATATGGTTCATGAGAATGACATCGACATTGTTATCATGCTTTTCCTCTATGCCTTGCTTTATTCGGTACTGAATGAACTTCATTATCATTTCATTATTTTCTTGTCATACAGAAAATCATCTATTTGTATGCTTATCAAATGGAATAGGTGTCTTGTCCTCTCTTTTGCACTTTGCATAGTCTGAGTCTTATGTCGTTTTGTATCAGGTCATAGCTAAGCAGATCCACTATCCTTTACCTCATCTCACCTCCTTTTCTATCTAAACTTAACAACATGCCTATTAGTTGCCACATCTACCATTGTATTTCACCATGCATAGGCTAGCTTCGGGCTCTTTGTTGAAAATGCATGCCAGAATCGTTAGCATTATGCATTTATTGGTCATGAGCTCCGCATTGTTGTCTGTTACTTACCTTACCAATAAATGTCTTGTCTTCTCTTTCTACATTGTACCTCGATGTATGTTCTTTTCCTCTAGGAGGAAGCTTCCTACTATATTTATATATATGCAAACGACGGTGTACGTCAAGATTCTAATATAAGCAAGCCATTACCATCTGCCTTCAAACTTCCTCTATGGATGTTCTCTTAGAGGTCCATCCTTGCTACTTACACATTTTATGAGATTTGTCGACTTCAACACTCCATCTCTAGCAGCTTACTCTCTGCATCTACAACAACCCATCTAAGCACCATCTTTGGAAACTTCCCAATGATTTCATCACAAATTGACCTTGTCAAATTCCTAGTGTTATTTCGGCATAGATCTCTCCAACTAAAACTTTCTTCTCATGCCATTCACCCAATGAATCTGCAAATATCTGTGCTCTTGTCCTAACGAGTCTTTTGATAGGTTCTTAGGTTCTCGTTAATGATTTCTATTGCCATACAGAGCACTAGGTGTGATTTAGATACATCAATAGTTGAGCAATAATATGTTTTAGTTGTAATTACGCGTTGTTGAGTTTATTATCAATATGGTGAGATATTGCACAAGTACGCTGTTGATTTGTTCAGACGCTTGCATTCTATCCTTCCCTTTTGCACATTACTCTCGACATTTCATACCGCGAGAGGAAAACCTTCTTATCAAGGAATTCAGGAAAAATAAACCACAAAAGTGTGTTGCTTTATGCCCCATACCTTTCCTGCCGGCCGCTTCCACAGATCCGAACCCAAACCTATCTCATCATGGTTCTTAGATTATGTATGAAACGCACAGAATTTTCTTGATCTATCCTTATTAAAATTTCCTTATTACCTTCAATTTTGAGGCTTTGCTATCATGTCTTATAAAATTACCATACGATCTTCACTTAAGCTGCGAACTCAATAACAATATATTGGTGTCTTAAGAGATTCAACTTTAAGTTACGCCATGATGCTTTTACCATCACCTATTTGAGAGATATTCGATACTAAGGAGGCCCATTCTAGATCTATACCGATACTCACTCCGCATTATATGCTTTATAATTATTTGGTTATGGAGATAATTATATTAGGAATTAAATTAGAGAAGAAATAAAATTTGAGTTATTATTATTTGACTCATTAATTTGGATTGGAATTAGTTCTTGAGTTTTGATATTGTTGCCATGATGAATTGGGAAACCTTATGTTTTGGATTTGTTAGTCATCTAGAGGTTGGGGAAAATTCCCTTTACGATTGGCTTTCATGTTGTATACTTGTGTGTTGTTGCTCTTTTACTTGATTTTTGGTGATTTGGGTATAGCCTTACACTTGGAAGTTGATCCATTATGAAGATTTTATGCAGGATGATGTATGCCTCGCTTTACATGATTGTTCTTGTGGTATTTTATGCTCTGCATGTTGGCTTACCCAGTTAGTGATTTTTGGTTTTTGTTGCTAGGGGGAGTGGCTTTCAATGGGGGCCGGGACCCGGAAGAGGTCCCAGGGTAACTCATTGGAATTTTATTAATCAAGTGAAAATGTTAATATTTAATTAGGGGTTTTGGATAGAATCACACATTAACAAGATATAAGTGAATGCCTCACTCATGGCTCAAGTGCTTGTATGGGCTTGAGATGAGTTGAGAAGGCATGGAATGGCAAGATCGTTATCTTGTCTTTATGAAAGATAATCGATTCTGCATTGGATTGCATGTGGGGCCGGGTTTCGTAAGAGGTCACCAGGGTAACCCAAGTTGGGGGTCGGGGCCTAGGAAGATTCACCAAGGTAACCCATGCAACATTGTGATGACACTCTTCCTTTAACAACCATGCATGCTTTGTTCCCCTCTATGTTATTCTTGAGCCTCTAGAAGCACATGTTGGCATTTGTATGTTGATGCTTTATTGGTTGTTCCTTATGTTGGGCACATCTTGTGTTGGTTATATCTTGTGCTGAGATTGCCTTATGTTATTGTGGTTCTTGTTGTGAAGTCTTGTATCCTTGTTTTGTATGATGGTTATCGTTGGGGTCTTTCTTGTCATCTCTTAGCACAGGGGGTGGGCCTTCAGGTCCACATGGTTGGGTGGAACGTGCTATGCACCCCATTGGGTCCCCAGTTGTCGATCGAGAAGTGAAAAATTGTACCTTGCAGAGACTACTGAGTTGAACTAGAGTTGAATCCAATATTGCAGCTTTGTACTCCTTCATTTCAAATGTATCATTCTATTTTATTGTATCTTCCCCATTTATGTTGGGAAACGACATTGTAATATTGTAACCTTTGATTAATATGTTGACCATGTTCATGTTATCTTATGATTACTGGTGTATACTTACCTTTCATGTGATGTAATAAAGTTGTTGTGAAAAGTAATGCAGTCATGTAAACCCGAGGGATTTGTTATATGTACTTCATGTTTAGTTTTCATTTCATGTGATATATGATTATTATGATGTATGTTAGTACTTTTAAAAAAAATTGGTGCCATAAATGTTAGATGTATTAATATCCTTTGGGGTTGCTTGGCGGGGCATTACAGCTTGGTATCAGAGCGTAGGTTCATACACTGGGGCACTATGAGCCCATTGTGTTGACTTAGCTGCTCGTACTCGTAAGGGTGTGTCAGTCTGTTTGTGTAGTCTGTACTTGGCTGCCCTAGTTTGTCTCTGGGTGATGTAGGTTCAATGGTGCAAAAATTTGGTGGAATGGATAGGACCCTTGGTGTAGTGTGCAATGCACCGATATCCTTCCTACTGGAAATGCATTTTAGAACTCTTATGTTACCCTTGAGTTGTTTTGTGGTGTCTCTGGTGTGAAGTGAATTTGAGTGTGTGTACGGTGTATGTGTGTTAAATCTGAAATTATGTGTGTTTTGAAGTGATAATTATGTTTCTATTTTTGAAAAGGCCATAAATTATGATCTTGTGACACATATATTGTGAAATTTTGAATTGAGTAATGAATAGAATGTAGTACATGATGTTTAAATGATGATGTTTAACCAGAAATGTGTATTTTGGCAATGAATTAGCATGAATAACTGGTGCTAATGTGTTATGTTTCCATCTTAGTTTAAGATTTTCAGGTATTCAGCTTTGAATCTTGATGATGAAGGTAATTAATTGGTTATGTTTAACATGTGGATTTAATACTATGGTTGCATCTGATTAGTAATTTTTATTGATGATTGTTTATGATGTATCACTAATTGTAGAGTGTTAGAAGGACGATGTCGTATCGCTCATTCATGAGAGGCATACGACACGACAATTCCCTCTACACTAGGTTGATTTGATATATATATGGTGTACATAATGTTTTCTTTTATGCAGGATTGCAGGTAGTAAGCCTCGATTCCACCTGCTTTGGCAAGACTGGGCGAGCCTCAAGAAACCCAATGGGAACAATGTGGAAAAATAGAGTTGACAAGAAAGTTTCCTCAACCTTGCCATCATCCTCAACAACGATGAGTACCTTCACTGTGTAACCCTGTCGGTATAGTTTTCATGTTTTGATAGTTGTTTTGTTGGATGTCTCTCATTGTTTGTTTATGTCATGATGTTATTGATGAGTTAATGATGTTTTCATTTGTGTGCATTTTCCTTAGCCTTGCGACTTTCAGGAGTAAGTCGAAGCCAAGGGGGGGAGGATGTAATGACCCTCCATTTGTGTTGTCCTTGAGTTGCTTACCGACCCACTGTGAAGTCGAGTATTGTTTGGTATGTTGTGTGATTTTGTTGTTTATTTAGTCAGATTATGTGGTTAAAGGGAGATTTAAATGGCCCTGTTAAGCCAGTTAGTTGGATTAAATAGAGTACCAAATAATTTATGCAAATGTGGGACTTAACCAATAGTTCAATGAATCAATTTTGTGAGACATAAGTAAATAGTTTATTAGTTAATTAAATAAATGCCTAGATATATGTTATAATTATATAAACAAATGTACATACATATATAAATAATTGTGTTGACATTTATTACACCTTCCGAATTAAATGGTGTGGCAAACTATTAATTTTCTGGTAAATAGATTCTTACCACGGATTTGCAGGGTAGGGATGACTTTAATTGTTTACCAAATTTAGTAGTGCATGTGTATGAAGTAAGGGGTGTAGAAGCTTACTCCGAAGAGTTCTGCATGAAAAGTGTAACGGCATGGTAATAAATAAAGCACTGGGAAATCGATTTCATAGTTATTTTATAACGGTAATAGGTGCGAAAGAAAATCTCTCTCTCTCCAATGCATGTCGAGAATGGAAAGTGAGGAGTTATTTGGAGGGAATCCGATCAGATTGCAATAAATGTATAAGGAATCCCATGCACATCAGGAATGAGAATAATGGAGAAAATGGAGCTATTTTTGGAGGAAGGCACATTACAAAAAAGGACTCTATCTTATGCTCTGAAGGACAGGCTTTGTAAAGAGAGACCCTCATAGGGAATTGTAGGACGATACTATTAGTGAATGGTGTTGCTTATACATTCCAATTATCTTCAACCTTCTCTTTCGGCGTGGAGTTGAGTCCAAGTATCTTCATTTTCATCAAGGGGAACAGTTCACATATTAAGAATTTCCTTTATTTTGATGGCTGGTAACACCTTCGATGGTGGCTGCATGAACTAGAACCATGATGTCGAATATGGGAAATAGAGTAGCATCAATTTTTGTATCAACCTGAATCTTCAGTTCTCTAGAAACGGGGTTATCATCCACATTTTTGTAGGAAGCCATCACAATGGATGGCGTGGAAGAGCCATATCCATCTTCAGGGATCACCTCTATCCAGGTTATGGACCTTGCCCAAAGAAGTAGGTGCTAGAATCTGGAGAAAGAAGGGGGGCATTAGAGGAGAGCAGGTGCGTTGGGTCAAGTTGCTGAGGTGAGTGATCCGTTCTCTCTCTCTCTGGTGTTGAATATCTTTCTCTTTGCAGCAATCGGGATCATAGGTTTACTTTACGCTTTCTCATAATAGGATAGGCTTTTTGTCTCTGTTCGTTGGCTCTCAAATCATTCTAGGAAAGAGAAGTATAAACCCCTTGATTCTATTGCAGTTGCAGTATTTGAAACTAAAATAATGTCATGGTTTAATTAAGCTCTTTGACTTCTTTAGCAACCTGTCCCAGCTGTAACATTCGAACATAGAAGACTGTAAAGTTTTAAATAGCCCACTTGATTCTTCCGACAATCTATCACAGTTGCAGCAGTTGAAAATAAGATATTGTCAATTACTAACAAAATACAGAGCTTTCCATTGATAGTGGTGAAGTTTAATTTTCAAACTTCAATTTGAGCGCGTCTCTGGAAACTCGCTGCCAAACATAAATGCGTCTAGTTACAAAAAGAAAAGTTGTAGATTATTTCTCCTACTCTTAAGTCATGTATTTACACCTCACCTTTCTCCTTCCCTTCAATCTTGGGGATAACATTTGGGACTTGACAATAATGCAAGAAGATGGCAATATTTCCAAATTCCAATATACATTTTCTTATATACTTGACAACCTGTCACTGTACACTGTTTAGAGTTGAGGCAGTGTACAGAATTGAGAAGCCTCCCTGAAACCATTGTCAACCTATCTTAGTTGCGACACTTGAACTTAATAGGAAGTTTAAAGGTTTAAATAATCTCTCTGATTTCATTGTCAACCTGTCAGGGTGGTGCACTTGAGCATGGTAGGGCATTTAGATCTAAATAACCTCCCTGATTATTTTGGCATCCTCTTTAGGTGATTTCATTGTTCCTCTTTTTGTGAACTCTTGTACAGAGCGTTTAATAATTGAAACTATCTTGCATTTTGTTGAATATGGTTCGTGAGAATGACATTGACATTGTTATTGTGCTTTTCCTCTATGCCTTGCTTTATTCGGTACTGAATGAACTTCATTATCATTTCATTGTTTTCTTGTCATACAAAAAATCGTCTATTTGTATGCTTGTCAAACGACATAGGTGTCTTGTCATCTCTTTCACACTTTGCATAGTCCGAGTCTTTTGCCGTTTTGTATCAGGCCATAGCTAAGCAGATCCACTATCCTTTACCTCATCTCACCTCCTTTTCTATCTAAACTTAACAACATGCCTATTAGTTTCCACATCTACCATTGTATTTCACCATGCATAGGATAGCTTCAAGCTCTTTGTTGAAAATGCATGCCAGAATCGTTAGCATTATGCATTTATTGGTTGTGAGCTCCGCATTGTTTTTTGTTACTTACCTTACCAATAGATGTCTTGTCTTCTCTTTCTGCATTGTACCGATGTATGTTCTTTTCCTTTGGGAGGAAGCTTCCTACTATATTTATATATATGCAAACGACGGCGTACGTCAAGATTCTAATATAAGAAAACCATTACCATCTGCCTTCAAACTTCCTCTATGCATGTTCTCTTAGAGGTTCATCCTTGCTGCTTACACATTTTATGAGATTTTTCGACTTCAACACTCCATCTCTAGCAGCTTACTCTCTGCATCTACAACAACTCATCTGAGCACCATCTTTGGAAACTTCCCAATCATTTCATCACAAATTGACCTTGTCAAATTGCTAGTGTTATTTCGGCGTAGATCTCTCCAACTAAAACTTTCTTCTCATGCCATTCACCCAATGAATCTGCAAATATTTGTGCTCTTGTCCTAACGAGTCTTTTGATAGGTTCTTGGGTTCTCGTTAATGATTTCTATTGCCATACAAAGCACTAGGTGTGATTTCTCGCAGATACATCATTAGTTGAGCACAATATGTTTTAGTTGTCATATGTAGTGTTGAGTTTATTATCAATATGGTGGGGATATTGCACAAGTACAGTGTTGATTTGTTCTGTATGTTGCATTCCCATCCTTCCCTTTTGTACATTACTCTCTGAAATTTCATGTCATGAGAGGAAACCTTCTTATCAAGGAATTATGGCAAATAAACCACAGGTGTTGTTTATGCTCCCATACCTTTCCATGCATGTTTGAGTGGCTTTCGTTTCCTCTAATATGAGACCTTCTTGAATCCTTTCAACCAAAACAGGTTTCTTCTCACAAAAAAAAAATTCTTTACTCTGTTCTTAGATTATGTATGAAATGCACATAATTTTCTTGATCTATCCTTATTAAAATTTCCTTATTACCTTTAGTTTTGAGGCTTTTCTATCATGTCTTATAAAATTACTATACGGTCTTCACTTAAGCTGTGAACTCGATAACAATATATTGGTGTCTTAAGAGATTCAACTTTAAGTTACGCCATGATGCTTTTACCATCGCCTATTTGAGAGATATTCGATACTAAGGAGGCCCATTCTAGATCTATACCGATACTCACTCCACATTATATGCTTTATAATTATTTGGTTATGGAGATAATTATATTAGGAATTAAATTAGAGAAGAAATAAAATTTGAGTTATTATTATTTGACTCATTAATTTGGATTGGAATTAGTTCTTGAGTTTTTGATATTGTTGCCATGATGAATTGGGAAACCTTATGTTTTGGATTTGTTAGTCATCTAGAGGTTGGGGAAAATTCCCTTTACGATTGGCTTTCATGTTGTATACTTGTGTGTTGTTGCTCTTTTACTTGATTTTTGATGATTTGGGTATAGCCTTACACTTGGAAGTTGATCCATTATGAAGATTTTATGCAGGATGATGTATGCCTCGCTTTACATGATTGTTCTTGTGGTATTTTATGCTCTGCATGTTGGCTTACCCAGTTAGTGATTTTTGGTTTCTGTTGCTAGGGGGAGTGGCTTTCAATGGGGGCCGGGACCCGGAAGAGGTCCCAGGGTAACTCATTGGAAGTTTATTAATCAAGTGAAAACGTTAATATTTAATTAGGGGTTTTGGATAGAATCACACATTAACAAGATATAAGTGAATGCCTCACTCATGGCTCAAGTGCTTGTATGGGCTTGAGATGAGTTGAGAAGGCCTGGAATGGCAAGATCGTTATCTTGTCTTTATGAAAGATAATTGATTCCACATTGGATTGCATGTGGGGCCGGGTTTCGTAAGAGGTCACCAGGGTAACCCAAGTTGGGGGCCGGGGCCTAGGAAGATTCGCTAGGGTAACCCATGCAACATTGCGATGACACTCTTCCTTTAACAACCATGCATGCTTTGTTCCCCTCTATGTTATTCTTGAGCCTCTAGAAGCACATGTTGGCATTTGTATGTTGATGCTTTATTGGTTGTTCCTTATGTTGGGCACATCTTGTGTTGGTTATATCTTGTGTTGAGATTGCCTTATGTTATTGTGGTTCTTGTTGTGAAGTCTTGTATCCTTGTTCTGTATGATGGTTATTGTTGGGGTCTTTCTTGTCGTCTCTTAGCACGGGGGGTGGGCCTTCAGGTCCACGTGGTTGGGTGGAACGTGCTATGCACCCCATTGGGTCCCCAGTTGTCAATCAAGAAGTGAAAAATTGTACCTTGCAGAGACTACTGAGTTGAACCAGAGTTGAATCCAATATTGCAGCTTTGTACTCCTTCATTTCAAATGTATCATTCTATTTTATTGTATCTTCCCCATTTATGTTGGGAAGCGGCATTGTAATATTGTAACCTTTGATTAATATGTTGACCATGTTCATTTTATCTTATGATTACTAGTGTATACTTACCTTTCATGTGATGTAATAAAGTTGTTGTGAAAAGTAATGCAGTCATGTAAACCTGAGGGATTTGTTATATGTAGTTCATGTTTAGTTTTCATTTCATGTGATATATGATTATTATGATGTATGTTAGTACTTTTTAAAAAAAAAATTGGTGCCATAAATGTTAGATGTATTAATATCCTTTGGGATTGCTTGGTGGGGCATTACAGCTTATGTCCCTCATGCTACTATTAAGGATATTCTCATACGTCTTAAGTTACAGGGAAAAGATGTAGATGGATCAACAAGATTCAAGAGTTTGACATGGAGATACGATCACTAAGCTAGTAAGAGGTCAAGGCTTGGCTAGGCTGATGGCAGAATCAAATATTGAAGCAAGTCAAGTCTATAATGTAGAAGAAGGGATTGCAATTGCAAGCATTGAGCACACTCCTTGGTATACTGATATCATGCATTATCTTAAATACATGAAGTGTCCAAGGATTGAGTGACAACCAGAGGAGAACTTTGAAGTTGCAGGCATCCAAATATGTTTTTATGGATGGGGATCTCTTTTGGAAGAATAGGATGGCATATTGTTATTATGTCTGGATGAGTCATAGGCCAAGCATGTTCTAAAAGAAATGCATGAAGGAGTTTGTGGAGGACATTATTCAGCAAAGACAACTACACACAAAATTCTCAGGGTAGGTTATTATTGGCCAAAGGTTTTTAATGATTCTTTTACACATGTGAGAAGATGTGAGGCCTGCCAAAAGTTTTCTGGAAAATTGAAGTACCAGGGTGCTTTGCCACTTCGACCCTTGCAGGCTGATGCCCCTTTC
This sequence comes from Sequoia sempervirens, assembly GCA_007258455.2. Lineage (NCBI taxonomy): Eukaryota > Viridiplantae > Streptophyta > Pinopsida > Cupressales > Cupressaceae > Sequoia > Sequoia sempervirens. The sequence continues at coordinate 5,214 of VDFB02201666.1, read as the reverse complement.
CATCAATGGGGAATTGATTTCATTGGAGAGATACAAGAAAAGTCAAGTGGAGGACACAAGTGGATACTAGTTGCCACTGATTATTTTACTAAGTGGGTAGAGGCAATCCCAACTAAGCAAGCTACAAGTAAGGTAGTTAATAATTTCCTGATGGACAACATTATCACCAGATTTGGTACACCAATGAGGTTGATCACAGATAATGGGATGTGTTTCAGATCAGATGAATTCAAAAGCTTCTGTGATAAGTATGGCATTACTATTTCTTATGCAGCTCCTTACCATCCACAAGCTAATGGACAAGCAGAGTCTAGCAATAAAAGTCTTTTGAAGATTATAAGGAGAATGCTAGGGCAGAACAAGAAGGCTTGGGATTCAAAATTGAAACTGGTGTGGGATGATAGGATCACTGTGAAAAAGGCAATTGGAAAATCCCCATTTGAATTGGTGTATGGAGCACAAGCCAGGATGCCTCTACGAATTTGTTACTAGTCTACAAGTTTGTCCTTCAGGAGGATTTGGATGTCCCTGAACCTATGGAGGAAAGAATGGAGCAATTGGCTAAACTTGATGAAGTAAGAGAGAGTGGCCCAAAGTCAAAACATGAAGTTATAGACATAGATGAAATATCTATTTGACAAGAAGGAAAAGGATAGAAAATTTGAAGAGAATGATTTGGTACTGATGTGGAATGCAAGATGTCAGGAGAAAGGAAAGCATGGTAAATTTGAAGCCTTATGGCTGGGACCTTTTGTTATTGTTGGAAAGAAGGGTGAAGACTCATACTATTTACAGAATATGGCTGGTGAGATCAGGAATTGCCTGTTCATGGGCAATTCTTGAAGCAATTTTTCTCTTGAGCAACATAGAGGATTAAGGGTTGCCAGTGCATGGACAACTCTTGCTCATCCTCTTTAAAATTATTTTCCATGCACAGTAGTTTAGGATTTTGTCCATCTCCATTTCACTCTCATTTTCCATTCACCTCCATCTTGCATTCATTTTGCATTCATTCCTTCATGCTTCATTTCCATCGCCATTCATTCCTTTCTCAGCCTGTTTTTCATTTTGTGTTTGGTCTACTCACCAAAGATTCTGGTTCCTTGCAATGATCTTACTATCATTCATCCCCAGATGGAAGCCACTGAACTATTAAAATTTGATAATTTTGCATATCTTTCATACCCCCTGAGTCTCCATATGAATCCTTCCTTATGCATAGTTTCTTCATTTCATGATATGTTTGCTCATATTTTGGCTCATATTTGTCCCATATACCATCCATGTCTACATTTTCCACCTTTTGGTCCATATCGACATAGGTCCATGAATGTCTCCCCAGCATGTGTTGTTTTTATGCTAACATTTATATACTACAGGTCTGTCGGCAAGACTCTTTTGATGTTTCGGCAACCATGGAGGAACCTATCGGCAGGATTTTTCCTTCGATGAAACATCTTGGAAAATGACCTTCGGTCTCCCTGACATTACACATGAGGCTCATCAGTGAGACACTTTCCTTCGGAGTATGTCATCGTGATTACACATTGTCTTGCCGACTGGTGGTGGGAGGGTGCATATCGGTGTAAGTTGGGCTATTGATATGAGGTCTCGGTGACTGACCTTCGGTCTCGCTAACACTTCGTATGTGTCTCCTCTTTGGCCAAACATAAGTCTTCGCTGAAGGGTCATAGTGATGTGCGCATGTCTTACCGACGGAGCATAAGGGTTCTTTCAGATGGCCTTCGGTGTGAGACCTGTTTTCTCTTGGTGAACAAAGGGTTAGCTTGGGGTAACTTTTGGTGAAACAAGAGCACTCTACATGAGGTGTCCCCAACATCATTATGTCTTGTCGATAACATGATGAGGTCTCTGTCGGTAACAAAGCCAAAATGCCTTGGCGAAAGTGAATAGAACAAAACATAACTGCTCGGTGTGACCTATTTGTTTCGGTGTGTGGTCTTGGCGAAGTGCCCGGGGTCTCACCGAATGGAATGCTGAGGTTCCTTTGTCGGCATGAAAATGGGGTTGTTACAGCGACATATGAATAAGTGGGTGCCTTCGGTGAAAAATTGTATGATCGACATAGGGTCTCCCCGATATCTATGAGCTATAGCGAAGCGGATGAAATGAAAGGTGTGGTTTGGTGTGAGACCTCTTGTGTCCTGGCGACTTGGAAGTAATAGAGGACCTTTGGCCTGACATTGTGAGTTTGCTATGTTGTCTCCTCGATATCACAGTGTTACAATGAAACATAGGGGAAACATAGGGATACTCAGTGACCTCGGTGTGACAAACAGAAGGTCCTAGCGACATGTGAAAGGTAAAAGAACTCTCGGGGAAACGTAAATTGATCTACAGGATATCTCCTCGACTCATACATGTCACGATGAATGTGAGCACAGTGAACATGGGATGATTAGCGATTGAATTTCCTTTGGCATGGTTAGCGATATGTCTCACTAACTGTCTCACTGATGAATAACTAAAATACAAATCCTGTGGCTGACATGAAGATACTTGAGAACCATTGCAGGCTGACATATTTTGAGCCTGATTTTTGTGCTGGGCTGAAATGTGATTTCAATATGATATGTTTTCTCATGCTAGTGTATAAATAGGCATCCTGTGATTGTAATTGAACCACCAGTTATTAGATTATTCAATACACTGCAAGTAGATACAATAGAATAAAATTATCAAATCAAAGACTATTGTTGCATGATTTCAAAATGGAGGTATTTATGAAAAGTAGTTGATGTTGCTGCATTTCTCTGGTGTCAATTGTCTGTTGAATTGAATGAAAATACTGCTAAGTTGTCTCCAAGATTGATGCTCTCTGGTTGTTTAAATTGACATAACAAGTTTATGTTCAGTTTATCAATACACATTTGTTGTAGTTGTGTGATTAATCAATTGGTTCTTTCAAGCAAAGTTTAAATCATTTTTGTTGATCACAGTAATCAAAGAGATTCATCTAGATTATTAAAGTAGAACTTAGTAGTTACAATATTGTATGTTTATACAAGTTGGAAACAAAATGTATGCCAGATAATTTGTGTCTTCTCTAGAGAGTGTTGCTCATCTTGATCTCATTTGACTCTGCATACCCAACAAGGCTCTAGTCTCTGCAATTTCATCAATTGGATTCATTCAGTTTCTTTACATCTATTATTTAAGCATTCATTTTAGGATTTAGATCAAAATATTGTTACTGTTTTCAAGTTGAATTTCATTTGTTCATCCCCAATTTCCATTGTGAACGAATTGCTTTAAGAAGATAATCACAAGTTAAGTCTACACCATTCAAAAAGGTACACCCGCCCAGGTTTAGCAGCACCTAAAGAGTAGAAGGTTGAATTCTTCTGACCTTGTCTGTTATCCTGAAATGTATCAAGAGATTGGAAGCCTCTTGAGGAGGGCATTGATTAATAGATTTTGAGCTAACACCAAGTAATAAAACTATACCCAAACATTAACATTTCAAATCCACACTTGGTAAACTTTTGGATAGATATGTTTGAAAATGGTATGAATGTTGATCAAAATCCATCACACCCATATATCCCTCACCTTTCATAATCCTATTGACCCATAATCATTATTTCACACAACCCCTCAAACCTCTCTCCCCATGACCTCACAAGGAGATGGTGACCTATTTGGACCAAGGGACATTTTTGATCAAACATCATCATTTCCCCGAGGGAGCATGCCACTCACTTTCCCACCACTCCCACCCTTGTCATTAATATCCATATCACCTCTTGGTTTGGGCCTACCTTCACTACCACCGCTCATCCAAAACATCCCCCTAACCATCAATCAAGGAATCATACCAAATCCTCCCCCCTTTCCATCGATATCACAATAGATGGCAACCATCCCCATAGCACAAGAAACCAACACATCATCTATCATCCCTCAAAACATGGTCTCTCAAGGATTAACCATATCAATGACACCATCCACCACTCAAATCCCAATCATCAATATGATGATACCTCTTATCACCACAACAAGCACTATTCCAAAACCACCTTCGCAACCACCACCACCCAAATGAAACACATGAAACCAATACAACATTGCATTGCAAGCTCTTAGTAGAGTGCTTATCAGAAGGCACTCTAGCAAAACCAAAACCGATAAGCTGCATAGCTAGCTGCTCAACAAGTTGCACAAGCTACTCAAGTTTCCCAAGCCACACTACAAGTCCAACAAGCACAAGCCCGGGGCTCAAGTGCAAGCACAAGCTCAAGCCCAATACCAAGCCCAATAAGAAAATGTTCAAAATACCAACAAAATGTTAACGACTCCGTGTATCAATCCAAGTTAGTGATCACATGGTCAAGAGCTATCCATCAATGAACACATGGAAGATGTTTCCACCTCATCTGAAGATCAAATCAACATACATCAAGAGTCACTTTTTGATCATGATAAAAATTCCTTAACCATATCTGACAATGATATATTTCAAGGAGTATTAACATTATTTGATCCTATAATCAACAATCCATCGACCAATGATCGTGTTGAAAATGTCTCTACATCACCTAAGTAGTTAGAGGACATGTCGAAAAAAATTTATTCTAAAGCATGATCAGCATCTCTCACCAAGAGACTAACAATGGTCCTTTTCAAGACATATTGACATCCTTCAACCTCATGATTGCCGATATTGAAGGAAGCTAACTCAACACTTGATCCAATTCACCTAAAGATCAAGAGGATATTGAGCCACTTCCTATGCCTAATAAAGATATCCAAGGACCCTTTGTAAGCAATCCATCCTTTGAAACTGACCCATGTCAAGAACTTGATCCAAAGAATGTTGAAAGCAATTTTGAAATCATTCAAGATCAAGAATTCATATCTCCAAGATATTACAATGATCTAATGGAAACTATCCTATCTATACATGATGATCATATCCATATGGCACATAGTCCTCCATCTACCCATCAGATGCTTTCTATGGATGGACACATAGATGATCTTCATTTAGAGCAGTATCTCATTGTACAAAAAGAGTAGATTATTAATTCCTATAGTCAAACTGAGTTATCAACACCGGGATCAGCTATATCCCAAATTCAGACTGAGGACATCATGTATGAAGATATCCAGCATTATCCACTTAAGGAAATAGGTCAGAAAGAACAAGACATTCTGGAGTTAGCAGAGCAACAAATGGAAATAGCATCATCT
>VDFB02201665.1:0-34425 GCA_007258455.2 Sequoia sempervirens | reverse complement strand
CTGACCCCGATGACAACTCGACAACACGCTATGACTAGGGTGATGACTTGACTCGGAAAACCTAGCTACTATCTCCAAATCAATTACTGTTGGTAAATGGACACGCTCACACCTGTGAAGCCAGGTGGAGTCGATGTCATGTACCTGCCAACCTGTAGCAAAGAACATGTCGAACGTGCAAAATATATATGTATGTTATGATCAAATACACCATGAAGAGGGAATCTCAGAATTGTAGGGCACTTGTAAGCGAGTGATACAATCTGTCCCCTTCACCAATACAGTATCTCTAACTGACGCATGTAACATCAATGATATAATCAATAGCATAAAACATCACTTAATCAGATATCTTCTAAGTTATTCTGAATCATGCCATAAGGATAACATCGGAATAAAAGAACATCACATCAACATATAACTTCCACATCATTTAATCAATCACAATCACAAGTAATCAAGTTCCAAAGTCCAAGCATGTTCAGACATAATCGTCGCATCATGATATAACATGTGCATCACCAAATAGTTCATGATCAAATAATCACTAAGTTCACAATCACATCATAAGCATAATCAGACATACAAAGAACCTTGCCAATCCAAAAATCCAAAATGGAGGGGTGTTACAAACTACATTCAATTTTCTACAGATTCTATTCTAACACATTTTTGAAATAATATAGATAACTTATTCAAATTTTTACATCAAGTTTCCTAACTCTAATTTTTCTAAAAAATTTCCCACTTAAGGGCCTATTTTTCTATGATGATCCTGCACATGCCTATTTTTGGGTTAGAGAGTGTCATAGTGTGGTTTTCACTCAAAGACCTAGATATTATTCTTAAATTTTCACTTTTATGACTAAAGGATTCAATCATTTTCATGTAATAGGCATATGTGTCCAACTCAATGTTGAATCTAGCCTTGTGATCTTTGCATGGTATAGTATCTTGCAATCCCATGAATTCTGAGAGATCCTCATCATTTTTTAATGTGTCCAAAATTGGTGGTCCTCATTGGTCATAATTGATGAGTTGGGGATAGACTAAGTTTAGCTCATGGGTTTGGTTGTTTGACTAAAAATATAGGGTACTAATCATGAGAAGGGAGGGATCCTCGAATAGCATGGGTAAGTCAATTATAGGGTCCTTGTTACACACATTAGTTATGTCAAAGCTAAAGTTATCTAAGGGAAAACCTGTGGATACTGGCAGCTGAGGCGAAGAGTTTACTTTTCTCACTAGGACACCTTTTCCAAGTATGGTTATTTTTGGAGGGGTACACGCAAGGCCATGATTTCTCATACACTTCTCATGGATGAGAGGGACTAGAAGACCATTGTCATTTTTCCCAAGTTTCTTATTTTTTTTATAGCCCATACCAAGCATCATTTGTAGTCCTTTGTTGCTATCATCCATGGGAAGATCAGGCATACGCCTTTCATCTTGATATAGCACACTTCATATGTCTTTTTCATCTACCACTTCTCAGCTTATGTCTCCCCAACACTTGAATCTAGATGGGTCTGCTTTAAAATTTTGGGATGATGTTTCAATCGATTGGGGCTTCCCGCGAGACCTAGGAGAGTGAGATAACTCTCCTATTACAAAAGCACTCTTCTTCATTCTATAATCCCCACAACCATTGTCTTGGATAATAACTTTAATTTTAGAGATTTGAAGAATGGCTAGTGTCTTTGTCTTAGAGGTGGAGGCTAAAGTAGTTGGGTCTACATATGGAGTGGTAGGGCCTTCATCATTCTTTGGGACCTAGGGTATCTTGTAATACTTTGCTTCCATAATTTTATAGTAATTAAATGGCTTGGGATCACCATGGATTGTGACCTCTTGATTATGATAGGGAAACTTGACACAGTGGTTGAAGGTAGAGGTGACAACTTGTATCCCATGTATCCATAGATTCCCTAGGAGGATATTATAAGGTAAATCAAGATCAAGGATCTGGCATGTGGTTTCCATGATGGCTGACCCTACTTGAATAGGGAGTTGAATAGTGCCTTGAGACACTCTTTCCTGATCATCATATGCCCTAATTATTATACCTTTACCTTTTTCAATGATTTCCTCAGAGAACCCAAAATTCTTTATTAACTTGAGAGAATAGATATTGAGACCTGTACCCCCATCCACCAAGATGCTTTTGACTTTGTTTTATGGACCAAGACCTCAAGATGGAGTGCGTGGTTATGAGATGGTTGCATTGGGAGGTCCTGATCGAAAAATGTGAGGAGATGTGGGGTGGTGATGTGTCTAACCATAGCTTGGAGCTGTTTAGCATCAAGATCTCTAGGGAAAGTGGATGAAGCCAATGCTTCCTCTAGGATATTCCTATGCACGGGCGAGATCTTTAGCAACTCCATGATGGAGATCTGAGTAGGGGTTCTTTTCAACTAGTACAAGACATTATAACCATTGGGAACATATTTTGGATTTGAGGTGGATGCCTTAGATGGTTGGGATGGTCCAGCAATGGTAACTTTTTTGCCATGTGTGGTGACTCCACAATCAGCTTTGGCTCCCTTGACATTAAAAATAGTGACCCATTCATCTAGGGATATGACAACAAGATCATAAAACATGGTTTATATTTCCATTATTTTTATTTCCATGGTTATTCCCTTTATTATGATTAGGCATTGGATTCGTGTATATCTTTAGGTCCTGATTTTTGGTTGGTTGCTCAACATTTATGATTTTGTCATCAATAAGGTCTTGGATTATATTTTTCAATCTCATGCAACTAGTCGTGGTGTGTCCCTTTATTTTATGAAAATAATAAAGGTGGTTTGCATTGTACCATGGTGGTTTCACTTGGGGCTCTTGATAATTCTCATAAATGGGGATTTTAATGAGATTTTCATTTACTAGCTTCTTCATGATGGATTCGATTGATTCCCCAAGGATTGTGTATTTTTTCTTTGGGGATACTTGTTTCATGGAGGTGGTACCACTTCATTATTCAAATTGTTGACTTGATTACTGGGTGGTTGTGATACCACATTGGCTTGTGTGTTGTTTCAATTGTTTCCTTGTGGTTGTTGGTATGATTGTGTGTTTTGTTTAGGGACACTAATTATGACCTTGGCATCAATCACACCATCATTAGTGACATTTTTGGTTTTTTCCCATGTGCAAGGTTTTTCGTTATAAATGGTGTAAGGGCGGTTGTCTTGATATTCCTAATATGTGAGTGTTCCCCCTTGTGCAATAAGGGCTCTTTCGATGTTGAGTGTCTTGGGGATCAAATGGTCATACATGGTGATGCAATACATTTTTAGGTGGAAGGGCACATTTTTCTCAAGATTGGAAATGATAGTGTAGATTTGTTGCTCCTCTAGCATGGCCCACTTGCTCCTATTGGCCTTAGATCTTCAACATTGTATGAAGGTTGTGAATGTATCTCCCTTAGCCTATTTAAGAGTGGATAGTTCCTCTAGACTCACATCCATTCCTATGTTGAATGCATAGTTCTTTATGAATGCATCCATGATTTCTTGGAATTATTTGATTCCAAGAGGGAGGCAAGAGAACCATTCAATTCCCTGTCCAACAAAACTTCTAGGGAATAGTCGCATTAGATATGTGTTGTCATATGCAACTTCCATGAAATGTACTTGGAATTCCCTGATGTGATCTTTAGGATTACCCATCCCACGATATTTGTCAAATTTAGTGATTTCAAACCCTTTTGGGAACGGTACTATCGTAAGGCTTCTGTTGAATGGATAGGGGAAAAAATTGCTTAGAATTTTCATTGTTTTTCCAGATTGGAGGTCTAGCACCTGTTGCAAGAGCAACTTGATTTGTGTCATCACATCATTTTTTGGATCAGGTGGTGGGGTGAATGTGTTTTGAGGTGGTCTAATCATTTAAGTGGCAGGTGGGGTGTTGTGTATATTTGTGGGAGGTTGTTGCAAGCTTTGTTGTGTGACCAAGGCCTATTGGTATGCCTTAAATTGTTGTTGTGCCAACAATGCTTGTTGTTAGTCTTGTTGTTGTTGTTAGTACCAACAATGCTTGTTGTTGGGCTAATAATTGGGTTGATTCTTGTTACACTTGGTGTGGACATCAAATCTGCAAATGGTTAGTAACTAACATAGACAAACATGATTAGTTTCCAAGCAAAACAAACCTTCAACATCCATATGAGATATCTAACATGTTCTAAAATGCTATCTAATAACAAGATACATAAAAGCCTACAAAGAAAAACATGAAATCAATCTATCCCATATTGGATTGGTGTCACATGTGCTAGTGACCCTTTCCCAATCCTTGATTGATAGCTAGTGATGATGATGCAATGGAAATGATGAGCAAAATTAGTTCTCAAGGAGAGTAACTTTGCATATGCTTTTTGGATGAAATTGTGGAGGTTGTGAAGGATTTGATAAGAGATGAAGCCTCTATTTTATATATTTTCAAAATGCTAAGAGTGTTGAAAATGGACCAATGTGGGAAAAAGATCAATCCAATAAGATAAGGCCACTTGTCAAGTAATGATAGGCCAATGGTTGTGCAAGATTTGGGAAGAGTGCCCATGAGAGGGAAAATTTGAATTCAAATTTTGCAATAAATGCTGATTTTGACTTTGGAAGGGGACATGTAAGAGGCATGTAAGGCCTCATAAATGCTCTGTTGGGTGTACATGTCCACTTGGGGGGAGATTCAAACTTGGAGGATATTCTCCCTTTATGCCAAGTTGAAAATAAAGATTTTGATAAATTAATTAAATGAAATTTCATGTGCAAGTGGCCAAATCTAGAGAATGCAAGTGAGTGAGATTAGCATTTAATCGGGATTAGATTAAATTAATGATGATTAGGCTGATTTGACCAATTTGACTTGATTTAGTGATTTAAATCAAATCAAAGGTAGATGAATGATGATCTGAGATTTAATTAAATAAATGATTGATTTATTTAATCAAAGAGATGATGATAGTATCAAGTTTGATTTATTTGATTTAAACTGATGACTTTAGGAGATTGATAAATAAACTTGATTTATTTGCCGAATGGATGAAAATGACCTAGTTGAATGCATTATGTCAATTTGACGTGTCTACACTTGGTATTGTTGTAGAGCTTGTTGATATGATTTTTACTGAGCTGCTTGGTATTGTGCATATGCTTGTGCTTGTTGAGTATGATATTGGACTTGTGCCTGAGCTTGAGCTTGTTGGGAGGCTTGTGCAACCTAGGCAGCCTATGCGGCTTATGTGGCTTGTGCAGCTTGAGCTACTTGGGCTACTTCCATAGCTTGGGTAGCTTGTTGTGCTTGTTGTGCTTGTTGTTGTTACAACAAATCTTGAGCTTGGGCAACTTGTTGTGCTTGCACTTGTTGAGTGGCTTGTTGTGCAACTTGTGTGGCTTATTGAGCCTGAAACTATTGAAGTTCCTTTTGGTAGGCTTGTTGAGCTGCTTACAATGTGATATTGTATTGGTTTGCCATGTTTGACTTTGGTGGTGGTGGTGGTCATGGATTTGGAATGGTGTGAGATGTTGTCATGAGAGGTGTTGTTGGATTGATGATAGGGGGTTGTGTGGTAGATGGTGTAGTTGATATGATAGGTCCTTGGGAGACAACATTTTGAGATTTTTTGATTGTCTATGTCGTTTGGATTGGTGCCACCTGGTGTTGCGATATTGGTGGCATGATCGATGGATTTGGTATGATGGTTTGATTCCTGATTGGATTATTTCTTTGATTTTTTTGATTGAGGATTGGTAAACGGGGTTTCCCTAAACCGAGAAGTGGTGTGGATGTTAGTGGTAGAGGTGGAAATGGTGGGAAGATGGGTGGTGTGTTCCATTGATCAAATGATGATGATGATGATGAGGGATCAAATATCCCTCATGGTCCAAATAGTCCACCTTCTCCTTGTGAAGTCATGGGGAGAGACTTGTGGGTTAAGATGATATGCCAATGTTGCAGAGGATGGATTGTTGGGTTCATAAAAGACGAGCAAAACGTATGGGTGTTTCATATTTTGAGGAATAGATTGACCCAAGATTGTGTTTGCATCCAAGTCTTGGTTATTTACAAGGGGATTTTTTTGAAGAACATGAAGCAATGAGCTCCCCTTGTTGACAATAGGTTGAGTTGGAGCAAGGGATGATGTGGTTTGGGGGATGGGTTGAATGATGCTTTGAAATAAGGGTGTGAATGAGACCAATGGCATAATACGAAGAAGTTTCTCCACAATAGTTCCTACATCATAGTCAGAAGGGAGTTTAGTCCCTTCCTTTAGTAGCTCTAACATGTATTGTGAAGGATTCAACCTCATCATCACATTGAAAATTTTGTGATTTTTGACTATTTCTATGATTTCATCTTGAGTCGTCCCTATGACATTGTTGGTGATGTCTTCCACTTGACAACCTTCCTCTTGAGGATCTTGTGGAAGTTGAGGAAGGTTAAGTGGTGGATTGCTAGATCTAATGGGGTTGATTTCAGGCACAGTTTGACTCAAGTCACTTGAAGTGGATGTTTCTTTGTTTTTTTCCATGTTCTTCTTGTGTTGAAATCTAGTTTCGACCATAAAATAAGGATCAATTTTTAGGAATGTGGGAGGTGAACCTCTAACTCCTTGGATTGATCTTTAGGTAAAAAAAAGAATGTCTAAGATGTTAAGGATCAAAGAATGGTGATGACATGATGAAAGGTGGATGATTGTGGATGATTAAAATCTTAAGAACCTTGAAGGAGATACTAGACTTTAGGACTTTTGTATTTTTGATGTTGGATTTGATTTTGGATTTCGATTTTGATTTGATTTGGACTTGAATTTGGATTTGATTTTGGACTTGATAATGAACTCATAAACTCCAAGAGGTTATATGGTGTCTTGGAATAATTTTTTTCACAAGGTGATAATTTAACTAAGTGTATGAAGAAGGATGCATCCACACACACTTAGTCAAGCAAGATGATTTTGATTTGATTCAAAGGATTTTCCAAAAGTCTAGTATGAAGGATTTCTCCAAGATTCTAAGAGTTGTTTGTGAAGTGGATTTGATTGATGTTTTGAGGATGGATGAAAATGTTGATTGTGATCCTAAGTGAACCTAGAAAGACTTTTGTTTACAAGACCTTGATATTGAAGAACATGCTATAATTCCTATGTGAGAAACTCAAACCTTTGAAAAAGACTTGGATTTTAACAATAGTAAAATGAATACAAATTGGGATTGTCCTTTAAAGCATGCTTGTAAAAGTTATAGACCAATTTGTCCCTAACTTCATAAAGCATAGACTAACATTTCTTGAGAGATTTTTGACTAAGACCTTTGGACTTTGGTTTTCGTATTTTTATCTTTCAAGAAATCATTTGAAAGAGCGCATTTGTGGGGTCCAATTTTTTCTTATCTTTTTCTTAATGAGTTCTTTTTACCACAAACACTTTCTTGCTTAGCTTTTGAACTAAATGTCTAATGTCTCATCTCTTTTCATCCCACAAAATCCATTATGTGGAAATCAAGGAAATCAAGGAAATAGTTCCCTAATGTTGAATTTAGAGAGAAAATTTACATACAAACCCAAATACTTAGAATCCTCTAAGGATAAAATCTCAAGGCACAAGTAGTAGCACTTGGATTCTTTCAAAGGTATGTGTTCCTAATAAAGGGTTTGAAATTTGATGACCATTGTTAAATGTTTGTTTTCAAGATTTTGGATCCAATCAATGTGTTTAACTAACTCAAGATTGAACAATCCTAGGATGGAAAAGAAAATATTTGTTGAATTTCCCACTTGGATAAATCCAGTTGTGCTTATTCAGAGTGGATACTAGAAGCTTGACCACACTGGCTCCCCTCCATGACACTGACTTCTATGGATCAACCAAGCTTCAATTCTCATGAATCTCCCATGATGAACTTCTCATCTCTACAAAGAATCACAAGTATGTGGGATGACTCCAAAGGTCTGACCTCCTGACGCTAATAAATATTGGGATTTTTGGCTACTACACAATGGTTCATAATAAAGGCATCTGGTTCATAGGACATGATGATGAACTCCCTCAAGATGCCTCCCAACCCATATAACAAGGGCTTTACACATCATAAAAATACTGGGGGAGAGCTATCCTACATCACTAAGTTGATTGCAAACTTTCCTTGCAACCACAAATTTGTATAGTGGTTCGAAAGAGCCTGGCTTATGCTCATTACCGCTTGGGTCGTTCCCTTGGGGTGAGTACTTTTTCCCACCAAGGTAGGCCCTCTTAAGGTAAACAAAAGAAAATAAGCACATTTTTAGTTCGATCAATCTTTGTTTGCATGAACAAGGAGATAACACATGCAATGTACTTACTCACACTCACAAGATTTGTTCAATTTTTAAAAGCCCAAATTGAAGTGTGGAGGAAATATTTTAGAAAACTTAATATCACCAAAAGAATTTTGATTCTCAAGATCACCATGAAGCATGAGAGAAGTGCATACACCTTTTAATGATATTAACTTGTAAAAAAGATTACAAAATAGTAAAAACATGTGTTCATTTTAAACCTCAAAAATTACTAATGGATTCTTTTTATAGCACCAAATCAAATGTTTGAAGTTGTTTTGTTCAATTCTTAAATCCAAAATCAACTCTAGTAAGTTCCTAATGTTCCTTTTAACCCTTTGATTGTTCTTTCTAAAACCCAAAAGAAATTTATGTGAGTCCTAAAATTGAAGATAACAAAAGCCTTAAAATGGGATTATAATTGCTCCCAAAGTGTTTAAAACCACTTGATACAATCATATGATAATTCCATAAGAAGCCTTGTTTTCATTTTATCCTTTCCTTCTTGATCACCTCAACCTACAAAAGCCTATAGAAAATAGAGTCGCAAGAGAAGGTTAGAAGTCCAAGTTGATCAATATAAAAAGCACATGTTGAATTAAAATTGAAAAGTTGAATTTTACCCCACCCCAGCATCGCAACCCATGAAGGGGTCACTATTTGGAGACATCAAGCAGCTCTCTAGTGAGAGTTAGTGTCACTCTGTGGAGAAACAGAGACCATGATTGCATCACTATTTCTCCAAGTGTCACTCTTTGGAGTTTGAAAGATAGGTCCTTTAGGAAAATAATAGAAGTTTTTCCCTTTGAAATAGACACAATGTCACCCTTTGAAGTAGACACAGCATCACTATATAGTGAGGCTAGACTAATAGGATTATTTTTTTTCTTTTGTAGTGTTGTTTCCTACAAACATAGAAACTTGAAAAAAATAGCGGAATTTTGAACAAAAACTGTGTTAATTTCTCAAGATTTTCCCTCTTAGCACCAAAATGTGAATGGTAGATCTAGACTTGCTCAAACATGAACAAAAAATACAATGTTATTCACTAAACAAATCTAAACTAGCATTCCCCATTATATTCATTCAAAGCACAATGAACAAGAAATAAAGCAAAGAAACCAAATGAAACCTATTTAAATCCTATTCAAATGTTCAAACCCAGTATCTCATGGGGGAATTGGTGCTTCTTTGATGTGGAAAGAATCCCTTTCCCAATTCCTAGATAAGATTGATGAGTGAATGGTTGATCCTTGATAAAATTCTCAATAACCTAGCTATGGTGATGAAATTCTATGATAACTTTGATAAAAATGGATGAACTTTGATTCAAATATGTAGATAGTAATTTTTCCTCAAGTTGTGGATCCAAAATCAATAGAAGAGTCCCCCATTTATAGGAATGAAGGATGCAGAAGTGAAAAACATGAAGAATGTGGGACTAAAGATAAACCAATAACAATGTGCCACTTGTCAACATGCTATTGAAGAGAGGTGGAGCACATTTTGATCAATGTGCAAATAAAAGCAATTAGGTGGAAATTTGAAATTTGAAAGATGGCTTGTGGAGGAAGAGTTGAAAGGTGAGTTAATGCCCCTTGGCTCAAGAAAAAAATACATGTGTAAGAGTTATAAATGCCATGTTGGAGGACAAGTCCTTTTGGGAGGGAGATTTCAAATTGGAGGAATATTCCAAAGACATGCCATGTTTGAATGATATAGAAGAATTTATAAATCAAATAAATTGATTTACTTGTGCAAGTTACAAAATCTAGAGGATTTGATTATTAGAGTTAGAGTTAATTAGGATTTAATTAACTTAGATGGAAATTAGTTTGATTTGACATTTGACTTAGATTTTTGGATTTATTTAAATCAAATGGTAGGAATAATGAACATTAGATTTAATTAAATAAAGTTTGATTTATTTAATTTAGAGAGATGATATTAGATTTAATCAAAAAAAGGTTAATTTATTTAATTAAAAGAGATTAACTTAGGATTAAATAAATAGAATGATTTATTTAATCAAAAGAGAAACATTAGGATTAATTAAATAAAATAATTTATTTAATAAAAGAAGATGATGATTTAATCAAATAAAGTTGATTTACTTAATTAACAGAGGAATTACAATGAATTAATTAAATAAGGATTATTCAATTAAATGGTTAGTAAAAAGGTGATTAAGGGGGAATTGATGTTAGTAAGTTGGGATCTAGTGCATGATATAAATTAGGATAATTTGAACATCTACAAAGACATTTAAGAACAAATAAACACCTGTTGTAGATTTGGAAACACTCACTCAAACTAAAACATTCCTAATAATCTACCCAAAATTATAGGGAAAACCTTGCTTCATCCATTCTACAATGCATCTGAGACTCTGTGCAATGCATTTGACTTTGTGAACTGCATTTACTGTCCTAAACAATGCATCTTCCTATCTTGCAGCGCATTTGACATACTAAAACACATATGTTGGCTAAAAGAATGCATTTGATAACCCTACAATGCATCTAAAATTATGTGATGCATTCATTGTCCAGAACAATGTAATCGACCTGTTGCACAACATCTGCTACCTTAAACAATGTAACTTTCCAAATTGCAACGCATTTGTCACCTCAAACAATGCATTTTCTTGGCATTCAGAAAAATCACCGTAACTATCCAAACCCGAGAGTAATAATTTTCAATAAGTTTTTAGACATTCTTTTCTAGTAAATCTCTGTGCCAAATAGATTCACCATTCAACCATTGCACCTTTAGGTTTGTCATTTGGCCTTAACAATAGTCATATCTTTGACTTATCATCCTTTAGACTTCACCATCATGTCTTTAATTCACCTTCATATCCTTGCTAGTCAAGTTGAATACCAGTTAATCCATCATGGAAAATATCAACAAGCCATAGACTTCAAAAGGAAATTCCTCAATTCCAAATACCAACCAACCACAATCCATATTCAATGACCCATGTATCCTTCCTACCAACTATCCATAAGTCCTAGCCATTCAACCATCTGTCCTCACTATCAAGACTCCCTTAGTACATTGCATGTCAGTAAGTCACAGCAAAAGTCCACTTATCCTAACCTTGACAAGGGAAGCCAAACATCCACTAACCCCATCTCAGCCTTCATAGTCATATTCTATTCCTTCATCCACAAATCCCTTCCAAGTATCTACATCCTATCCTAGTCCATCATCTCTCAACCCCTTTCAAGCTTCCATGTCCTATCCTAATCCTTCATCCACTAAACCATTTAAAAGACACTGCATCCTCTCCTAGTCCACCATTCATTAATCAATACCAAGACCTTACATCCTATACATCTCATCATGATCTCCAAAGTCATATCCCAATTAATAAACTTGAGGGTACATGTCAAAAGGAAAGTCCAAAGCACAACATCATGGCTTCACCTTCATGTCAATATCAAAGTAGTCCATTGCATGACCCCATCCTTAAGTCCATTCAAGAAGTCCTCCTAGATAATAGTGGCACCCAACATACACCTATCCTTGACAAAAATTCCATTCCTAGTCATGTTGTCCAAGACAACCCCTTATTTGACCAAGAGACTACCATTGATCAGGAAGTCCAAAATGATCCACTCCTTGACCTTTATGCCATTCATAATTGAACACTTGACGATGACCCTATCTTGGTTCTGAATATCACCATTCCCAAAATGAGACACTTTCCTCCATGGGACACATACATGATTTCTCACTAGATTAAGAGTCTTCTACTCTAGACATCTTTGCAAATTATTAAGCTATAGTTGAATTCACTGGACTCTATGACACTGATCATAAAGATGGTTTCGACATCTACTTGGAAGCACCTGTAGCATCATCTAAATTTGACATGTCACAAGATCAGACCCAAGATATCAATTAGAATGATATAACACATGTCACTAAATCTAAGACATCCTATCAACTAGGATTATCCACTTTTATCAAAGCACACTTTCTTGCAGAAGAGAAGATTCCAAGTAACAACTTTTGCATACACAATGATGGGTTTGCATCTTGCTTCCATAATGACAAATACAACATCGCAAATAGAATCTATCAAAGCATGCAATATCAAGGAAAAGGACTCAGCATACATGAGCAAGGAATTCTAGAAGTAACTATACAAGTTCAGGAAAATTATAGACATCAAGGTCTTGGCTATTCCTCAGTCATAAAATCTAATGATGTTAATGGTACCTCCTCGATATTGAGGGCAACTTTATCTGATATAAACATCAAAATAGGTGCATGAGTAATCCTTGTCATAAGGTTGTTGCCAACACCCCTTCCATCCACACCATAAATCATCATTCCAACATGGAAAAACCTTCCATTCGGAACCAACGAAAACAAAAGTCTTACAAATTAAAAGTTCAAAATCAAATGTCAAAGTCCATTGAATCAAACAAAAATCCAAGTGGACAAATGAAGTTAAAATGGATCCCAAAGAAAAATGGATCAAACAAATACAATATTCCAAATTCAAAATTCAATCAAAATGCACAAAGCCGCAAGAAAAGAGGACTCCCACATATAATAAATTTCCACCCCCTTCAAAATGGTCAACAAGTAGGACACCTAAAAGTCATGGTTCCAAATGCTATGCCAATCAACAATCCAAACTCCGTCATCCAAATTCGCAAGTTTGGATAATAAATAGTGATTCATCTAAATGTCTAGACAATCCTCCCACATCTAACATCATCTGTCATAATCCTACATCTCGCCTAAAGTCCAAAAGTACCATTTCACAAATCCATCACATCTTGGTAGTAAATATTTATCATAAGGAGTTTCATGGCACTCTATCGCGATGTGTGTATTCTAATAAGGCCAAATCTAGTATGATGAAAGGATCACAATGACATCAATCAGTTATATGCAAGCACTATGATCCTAACAAGGCAACTATTTCATAAAGGTCATTATTGGCATATCATGGCACTAGTCTCTACATCAGCATCCTTTGTGGGTTCAGAACAACTAGTGATTATCTAAAGCATCAAGGCCATCTAGAAATGTCAAAAATACAAAAGAATTGAAAAATACAAAAAATTGTCACCCTAATGAAAATCTGGCAAACAAGCATCTTGGTGACACTAAAAAAAGGACAAGTCAAGAAAATAGTAAAGAGAAAAATTTCGTCCAAAAGTGAAAACCATTCTTATGGCACTTTGGATAAGTACCATGATAAAAACCTGGCAAACAAGTGTCATGTGTATGGGAAATTATCTATGTGGACTTTTACACTTGGAGGCAAGTCATCTCATCTCCCATGCCTTCATCATGACATTTACATTCGTCCATTTACTCCATATCATTTCGATCCATTTTTCCCACCTACCTTGGTCTTGACATAAAACATGCAAACATAAGTCATGCTTTGGGAAAATTATTGACATGTCTATCCTCTGGTCATACACTATTCACAAAATATCATAGCATTACTTCCATAACCTCATTATCCTTATGCGACATAGTCCTTGAAGATCATTTGACAATTCCACTAGTCTCATGTCTCCTATATTTTACCAAGGCCATCTTGTTGGAGTGAAAATGACACTAAGATGGGGGGTGAATCAGTGTCTTAACATATTTAAACATTTTCATAAAATAAAACATTGTTCAAATTTGATCTCAATATTTCAATGATTAATGCATTCATTAGTTGAATGTAATCATTCATAAGCAGGATTCAGAAATGTAGTAACCAAATAGTAAACAAAGCAGCAACACCATAGTAAAGTAGAGAAATCACACAAGAACAAAGTGACACAAGATTTTTTTGAGTGGAAAACCCTACTGGGAAGAAAAACCACTCCTGAAATGCCTTGCAGGCTTAATCTTTTTGATCCACTATTCACAATGCCTTATAAGCTAATTTTTTAGCACCCACTCAAGGAGCAAAAACCCCTCATTTAGAGATATCAATCTCAAGGAGTACCAACCCTTCAAATTATTTTTTGAACAATAATAATATCAGAGAATCTCTCTATTTTCAAGTAAGCTCAAGGAACTCAATAGTCTTATCTACCTAATACCCTAAGAATTCAACTCTTGAATCCTTAAAATATTAAATAGAAAATAATTACAACTGTGCTTTGCAACATGTTTCAATATTTTGTATAACAGAGCTTTTACATTTCATTTCTTGATACAACCAGTAACAATATCTCAGAATCATAACAAGAAGTCTCACAGTCTTCAAAACACTGTATATATACTTAATTTCAAATAGGTCTGCCAATAATAAAGTCTTCAAAGAATTCGGGGTCAAAGGAATCTGAAACCCCATTCAATTTTAGAAAGTGAACCAAAAGAATAAATGACTACAGATGATGGAATAATAGAAGTAACGCATGAATAGGAGGCTAAAATAGACTTTTCCAAGGATATATCAATGCCTTTTATTCAAACTGCAAGAGTTTTACAAGAAAACCTAGATCAAGTGCAATAACTTTCATAATAATACAAAATTTGAATCTATTTTCAGAAAACCCACATGTTGAATCCATCATTTCTATATTGAATGAAATGAGTTCAAAAGTAACTAACAGATTTTTCAAAAAAATGTGACTACCCATCAGCTTAAATTCGTAAATCCTCAATGCCAAATGAATATTCTTCTTTTAAGAGCCTTCAACAAAGATTTTGAGGTAAAACAAATACTCTGATAGTTGTAATGCAAGATTCCCAAATACCCTTATTGAGCAGATTTAAAAAATAATATGTGACAGATGGAAATAAACCATCTTTTACTTCACAACCCACTTATCCTTTTTTCTTTTTCAGATGCGAACAAAAAGCAAATATCTTCCATGAAAATCAAATGTTGGAAGTGATACCTAATTAGTAGCAAGAAAAACACATAAATACCAGTCAAAATTGTAGCTCCCATGATTTCCTTCAACCGTTGTCGAGCTTCCAGCCAGTGAGGCGCACCAAACATAGCATCCATAAATATATTTTTTCCTATCACAGTCATTACAGCCAACTAGAGTCAAGAGAGCACCAATCAATTCAATGAAACAATCCTTCATGGCGGCGGTGAGGCTAGGGTTTCATACCTAGCCAAATGAAAATCATTAACCACAATTTTCGTAACTTTTCCAAATGTCAAAGCATTTGAATCAAAGGCTTTTGATGCCATTTTCAAAAATTAGATAAGATTTGAAGCCCACAATGATTTAGGTAAACATCATTATGTATTTAGAATATGTTGTCTAAGGAATGTCGACCACATCATTTCCACCAAATATAGCATGAAAACTATTGACTTCACCAAGTAAACTTTAATTTGAGTCAAAGATTCTCATAATGCTAACATAGAAGAATGAAGGCTGCCAATAACTTCTTACATAAGACAAGAACAAATAAATATAATTCCAAAGATAACCAATGGTCGACTATCAAGGTTGAGATATATCAAACATTTAAATGAACTTTATGAAATATGGTAAGCCCAAGTGAGATAAAAAAATACACTAAGTGTAATATGCAATGTAAACCATATCTCATGAAGAACCCTGATTACTAATCAAAGCCAAGTCAAAACCATGAGTTGTGATACCTCCAATAGAGTAACATGAAACAAATTTCATTGATAATTGAATATCTTATGCCAAGATTATATTGAAAATGAAAGCAATGTCTCAAAAACAAGTTCCACTGAGTCAAATGAAGCAATAAGAAAACTGTCTGAGATGTAGCAATGCATAGAAATGTTGAACCAAATATGAGCCATGATCATCAATGATAAGTCATACTAGCTAAAACTGTAACTGAGTATACCATGAATTAACATACCTGAACATGTGAAGTAACAAATTCATAAATCTGAAGCTGAAGAGAGCCCTGTCACCGTGAATACTGACTGAAGAAACCTGAACCAAGCCTTATCAACATTTATCAACACTGTCAGCCCAAAATAACATAATCATTTACAAAGAAATAGCGTTCATAACATTGAACCATAATTCTCATCAACATGAATCTGAATCATAAAAAATAACCATATGTAATAGCCAAGTGTCATCAAATATGTATCATGATAAAGCATAAATATCCAATCTGAACTGTCAGACCAAGAGAACCAAGAAAGTGATTTTTTCATCAAGGACAAACCATGAATAAGCCATGAACACAATTGAGATCCAACACACCTATCATCCTTTTATTTATGTCACCATCTTGGTTTTCCCTTATCAAATGGTTTAAGGATACTCCATCATCCAATTCAACCCTAAACAAAAATCCACCCAATCATTCTATTAGTCAGCCTTTGTCCTTGTTGAACTACATTGCCTCTATGACTAGATGTAGGCAAGGCCATCTATCGATGTACCCCCGAGGCATTAGGTCAGTCCTTTAGGCATTTTCAAATAAAATCATGATTCACTCCCTTTGTCATTTCAACAAATTCAAGAGTCGCATTGAACTACAAGACAATCAAATAAATAAAAAATAGTCAAACTCAGATACAAGACAGTCATTTCATCAAAATTTAAATTTTGAACCAATAGAAAAAATAGTCCAATCCATCGTCTAGTCAAAATCAGTCAAATTGCCAAAAACAATGTCAATCTCATCACTCTATGGGTCCCTCCAAGATGTGTCCTTCTTGGACTTAGACCTTGTCAAAATGTCATTTTCCTTTTTAGGATATGTCCTTCCTGACGATAGGCACTGTCCAACCATCAAAACTGTCAAACTATCTAGTAATTAACTTTTGACATTGGCAAACACATTGAATGGCTATTACTTTTTCTAGTCTATTTTGTCTTATCTTTTTTCT
This sequence comes from Sequoia sempervirens, assembly GCA_007258455.2. Taxonomy (NCBI): domain Eukaryota; kingdom Viridiplantae; phylum Streptophyta; class Pinopsida; order Cupressales; family Cupressaceae; genus Sequoia; species Sequoia sempervirens. The sequence goes on along the minus strand of VDFB02201665.1, from coordinate 17,279 downwards.
CTTGGTCATGTTACTAGCTACCTCGAGGATGTCCCATGAAGGATTTAGAGGTGCGATGATATATGATGACCTATTTTTTATCTTTGGTTGTTGTATGTGGATTATCTTGACAAAAAGACTAGGGAAACTTTTCCCTTAGTATGAGTTGGGACATTCCTTGCCTAGAACTGCCCTTTTGCAAGTGGATGACCTTGCATACCTTGGTCTATATCATACCATGGTGTTTGTTGTCCATTTGTTTCATTTTTACCTCCCAATGATCATTCGAGCAACATCTATTAGTACATTGGCAAATATTGAAGGTTTCTTTCCCTTCCCACCCTTCTTCATTCCCCCTTTAACATTTTTTCTAGTCTGCATCTTCATCATCCATATCCTCGTGTCCTTCATCTTCTCTTCTTCTCATCCATTTTGAGAGCACAATCATTTTCTCTTAACCTTCCTATCCTCTCCTCTCAAGGGGCATACTACTACCTCATCATTCTTCCTCATCCTATTTTTTATTCGGGCATATTTTTCACTTATTTTCTTTGTCACAATGCGATAAACTGCATTTTGACAAAGAGGGAAAAAATGTAGACACATAAAAATATCCTAGACCTACAAACCACATTTTTTTTGTCTTATCATATTTCTTCTATAGTCCAAATTCAACTATTAGTTAAATAATTCTCAATTATTTAATTAATCCATGTCTTTTATTCCTCTTGACTATTTAAAATAAATAAACTAATGACCTATGTCTCTCCATAATTGAAAAAAATCATAAATTTATTTAATTATTACTTGTCCACTATTTCTTTGTTATTATTTAAATAAATAAACTTTATTTATTTATTTAAATACGTCAGTAATTTCTAATGTCCTCTTATAATTAAATATTTTTTTATAATTTATTTAATTATTGTCCACCTTGACGTTTTCTAATTCTTTCTCCAAGTAATTATTCTGTCACATGGCCCCACTTTTGAGTTAAATCAATTTTTAATTCAAAAGGTTAACTTTCCCTCTTCAAATAAAATAATTTCTAATATTATTTAATTTTTCAACTCTTTCTTTTTGCGTGTCATTCTTATCTTATTTTATTTTTTTAGCTCTTTCTTTTTTTGTTCCGTTCTTCTCTCCTTGTCACATGCAATCTTCTCCCTTTATTTGATTTTTTCAAAATCAAATCTTAACCCCTCATTTCAAATTTACCCTAATGTTGCCCTAACCCTAATTGTGGGTTGTCATATTCAATCTTAAACATTGATCTTAGGGCATTTTTCAATCTTCCATCTTGGTCATTCATCCAAAATTGACTTCTCTATAAAAAGGCATTTCTGGCCTCATTTGACATACTTCATACGTCTTGATCTTGGCATCTCTTGACATTGTGACTTCATGCTTTAGACATTCTCATACTTTAGGCTTGCTTCATAGTTGCATACTTGCATTGTGTAGCTTTTTGATAGAATCCTTCAACATTTGCTAAGGACATTGTCATGACTCTACTTGCAGCAAATAGAGAAGATGCAATCAAGTGATTTATGGAGGTTGCAAACATTTGGTAATATTGTTCTTGTTTTTCATGTTTTTACTCCTTTATTCTTCATTGTTTTTCTTTGGGTTACTTTATTTATGCTCTAATATGCTAAGCTAGGTTTTTCCCTAAGCTACAACTAGTGATGGATAATTTCATGCATTTGGATATTTGGTTGATTATTGTAGCCTATCCATCACATTAGTTGCTAGTTGTTAGAGTTATTATTATTTGATATGTAATTTTATATGATGGGTAACTTTTTACATTTGGATACTTGATTAATCATTACACTTCAAAGATAGTTATGATAATTTTTTAGAAGGAATATAAGTTTAAATAATTTGTTCTTTCCCCCTTCTAAATAATTTAAACATATTTTATATATTTTTATTTTCAAGAAAATTTAAAACTCATTCAAATATTTTAAATAAGTTTAGCTAAGTAATTAAGCCGAGAGGGATTATTACCGAGAGGCTTATACAGTGAAAGCAACGAAGGAATATTTGTGTAAATTTTTTGAACCTGCATTGAAAATAAAATGGTTAGGCATCGAGTTTTAGACTTACAATTAGTCTAAAACAATTAGTTCGACATATCAATTGCAATATTGTGGGTATAAAAATAAAATAAAATAAAATGGTTAGGCATCGAGTTTTAGACTTACCGAAGAATTGAATTAAAATTAGAATTTGTTATTTTAGAGTATTAACTCACTATTATTTGTTTTGATCTCTATTAAAACTCATCTTGAGCAAATGATGATTAAGTGACTAATGTGAGGATATGTTCTCTACTAATGTGAGGATATTTAATTATTAAGAATGAAAGGGGCAATGTTGAATAATCTAAGAGTCGCAAGCTGAGACAATTTTATGTGTCTACAATTATGAATATCAACATGTAGATAGTAAAACCTAGATCAATATTTTACATAAATTATAGATGTAGTTGTTTACATATCTTATAATGAGTTAATGAGTGTGTTCTTAGATATCTATTTTTAATTCTTAATGTATTTTTCTCATTATATTTAATAATAGTTTCATTTTTTAGACTTCTCATTATTAATGTATAACACTTTTAAATTTAATGAGGGTAGCAAATAAATTGATAATAATAATAATAAAAGATCTAGCATATGATAATTCCTTCTAAAATTAAATATTAAGAAAGAGACTATATTCTTGATGATTACAATTTAATTGAAATTATATTATAAAATATTTTTTAATTTATAAAATAATAATAACTTTTTATTTTATATTAATTTTTTATAAATAAATTTAATAAACATATATATTTAATAATATTATTCATAAGAATTAATATTATAAATATAAAAAGAAGTTTTAAATGAAGATAAAAGTTCTAATATAAAAATAAAAATAAAGATTTTGTTATATAAGTTTGTAGGAAGATGTCCTCCATCATTCAATACTAATTATACATTCATAAATTATTTAACCATTTAATATAATTTTATGTATATTAAATTTATTTTAATAATTTAAGAATTCACATTAAAATCGCCTAAGCTTTTCCTAATCACAATTGTAAAGCTAAGGATGTGAATATAGGGAAGAATTAATGCTCCATTTTCAAATAGTAACTTTTAGATAGGGGGTCTCCAATATAGTGCATCTTATTTGCTTTATCCAATAATAATAATTACGAAATTAGAACATAGGAATCATACAAATTTCTCGTAATCACAATAAGTAAGGCAGGAAATCTCAAATCTAAATTAAATTTCTTATGCCATGCTCACCTTTATATACATTTCAATCGCTCTATTCTCAAACTCATCCTTGTTTCTATTCATGCCGCTCCTACATGGTTTAGGGGCAGAAAAAAATTGAGGAAAATGGAGAAAGGAACAACTAACCAAGAAATTGTTATTTTTGGTAAGAGAACTCGAGTACAAAGAGAAAATAGAGGGTGTGTTTCTGATGAGCATGAAAAAGAGAAAGGAGCCAAGAGGACATACACTAAATCTCTAATGTTCAAAATTTGTCGGAGACTGATTTGCATATGAGTTTTCTTCAAGCAATGCAACAGCTTGTAGTAGTCTTTAATTCTTTTATTATCCTTCTAGCTTGCTATTGATCTATTTTTTTTTAATAATATAAATTTATCTCATTCATATTGAATCTCGTCCATCTATATTTATATATATATATATATATATATATTTGAATCCTAGAGTTATTATAATTTTTGTATTCTATTTGTAGGGGCACCCCCCAAGCAATTGGTAAAGCTTATGGGTGTTCAAGGGCTTACTTTTTCTCAACTAAAAAGCTATTTGCAAGTACTGTTAAATTATTTTTAATTGTCCAATATTTTTTATTAGAGATTTTATTTTTCTGATTGTAATTTTTTTTTTTTTTGGGTACAAATGCAGGGAAACACCATCAAGCTTGGTAAGAATGAACAAGGTATGTTTCACATCCTAACCTATCTTGGAGATAGCTTACATTTCTAAATATGTGTAAAAATAATTGCTTTTTACTATTGACAATTATAAAATGAAGAGCCATTTAACATAAAGGTAATTTTAAATGTATATTAATAAAAAGAAAGAATTTGAAATGTAATGTGATTCAGATCTATTGTTAGAGATTGAACTTATATCAGCTGATATCATTATATCAATATGTTTACTTATTTCATACTTTATATTTGATTTTTTTTTGTTCTCCAGAAATTCATCACTTAAGAAAATACACCATTTTAGATTATTTTTTTAATTATTTGAGAGCTCAGAGAATATTGTTCAACAATAACTTGGAAGTCCTTGGAATGAAAAAAGTGAAAGGAAAAAAGATTCAATGTTGATGGTTGAACATAGATCATTTCTGATGCCACATTCAAAACAAACCATTACCTCCCTCCCTCAAGAAACATGCTCTACATTGCAAACTTTGAAATACAAGAGAAACACAACAACATGTTACGAATTTGTAAGAGATAAAGAAATGAAATTCTAATATATATAAATTTGTCCATTTCTCTTTTCATTTGCTTCATAATAAATCGTTAGTTTTTATTTGTTTTTGATAAATGCAAGAATATAGATTGCAACTTCAAAAGCCGAGATGCAGGCTCCCTCAATCAAATGTAGGTTTATTACTTGAAGGTAGAGAGAAGTCACAAGTGATAACTTTAAACAAGCTTCCGAATGAAGGTGATTGCACGTTGTTCTCAAAGAGTAAATATGAAAAGAATCTGGGATGGCAAAAATTTATGAGCAGTGTAGATGACAAGGCACCATTTTCTCAAATTGCATTGGACTTGACACTCTAGTCTAAATATTTTCTATTGAAAACAAGTGCTGCAATGTAGATTTAGTCCCTGCAAGCTAGCAATAGCAACCATTATACAGCATAAAAGACAAGCATACAGAAAATAAAAAAGAAAGGAGGACTAAATGCTTACTGTATGGAACTTTAAGATTTAGTCCCTCTAGCTTGCTATTGATCTAGTTTCTAAACCATTTCAATAGAAAATATTTCAAAGGAACTTTAAGATTCGCAATAAAATAATTTCTAATTTTGTGCATTAACATTAGGTTTTGAATCGACTAAGCATTTAATATAGAAATTTCTCCCAACCGATTAAACTCAGCATTTAAAACAGAATCTTCTTCCACGGACGTTCAGTCTATTTTCCACGCATGTGCTTTGAATATACAGAATTGCAGATGGTTCTGAGACCTCTATAAATAGAGGCACTTGTAATCGATTAAGCAAAGAATAAAATTTGCCTTTCTTTTTATTTGTCTTCTCTGCCTTCACTTTCCAGAGGATGAACTGCGTTATGTTCTCTCTCAGTTATCTACACGAAAATAATCTTCAAGTGATCTATGTTTAGGGCAATGTCTATCCAGTCACCAGGGTTCATTTTGACTGTATTTATTAATTAATTGAAAATAAAAAACGCATTGTATTCTAATTTTCAATAAATTAATAAATATGGTCAAATGTACAGTCTGATGGCTGCATAGACAATTCATATATTTGACATCTGATAAAAGTTTGGCATACATATTTGCGGTGGTGTTACCATTTTACTTAGATCTGCTCCTTCCCTGTTGGATGGTTTTCACTTGAATCTCACTCATTAATGATATTGAATATTCTGATCCTGAATTTATCTGCAGCCTGAATGGACTCTTGTTTTTTAACAATACGACCTGTCAAAATATAGAAGTTTAATTGACATAAATACTTGAATTAAAAATGTGAAAACTCGCATAATCGCATTAGTAACGCCACACTAAAAAGCCTCTACATTTGGCAGGTTTATGATCTAAAGTGATAGTTTGCATTTAATTAGCGTCCCCTTGGGAAACACAAAAACGTTCCCCAGCTTTCACTTTTTGAGAAAAAAAGGCTGTTGGAACTGTCCACGAAACCTGAAGTACTTTTCCTTCCAATATGTGAACCATTTCAGTGGCTCTGGGGTGTGTATGAGGGGACACTTTTCCTTCCAATACCGTTGCAGCAATCGCACCCACGCTGAACGGGTTCCTTGATGCGTTCAAAGCCGATGTGGTGAAGTGCTTTGCAGAGGTCTCACTCGGGCTCAAACAAGGAAACCCATTTATGATAACTGCAGAGGACTTGGTATCGGTTACACAGAAATCTGCTACGCATCTGGATCCACCGTTCATACAATGGTGCGATTATATTTCCTCAACATTCCTTCTGTACCTTTTTTTTTTGCCGTGGTTTTGATATCACTGTGAGGTCTAGGATCCAATACAGAAATGATAATAGAGAATTGCATTTCAAATGATACAAATAATTATATAAAACATATTATTATGAAGAATTTGTATAAGAATTGTATTCCAGTGAATTTGTATTGGCTTCTATAACTATTCATGTCGATAATTAACTCTAAATCAATTACGTGGAAGAAAGTTATCAAACTGAATATATTATTAAATACAAACCATCCCTTTAGATCATAAACCTGCCAAATGTATTTAGTGGGGCCTTACAGATGCAAGTTTTCACATTTTTAATTCTAGTATTTATCTCATAAAAACTTCTATAATGTGACTCGTCATAGAGGAAGAAAAATGTCCATGTGAACTGGTGATAAATTCAGGATCAGAATGTTCAATATCATGAATGAATGAGATTCAAGTGAACACCATCCAATAGGGAAGGAGCGGATCTAAGAAAAATAAGAACACCGTCGCAAACGTGGATGCCAAACTTTGATCAGATGGAAAACATTGAACACCTAGGAGATTATTTTCCTGAAGGTGACTGACAGAGAATATAACCCATCAATAGTGAAAAAGGAATCGTTGACACTTGTCTTTATGTTTCCATTTCAAAACAATTCTAGAGAAAAAAACTTAAAAGTACATTGTTAAGCATAAAGTCTGTCGTATGGGTTGTAATGGGCTTCACATTACAACTCATTTGCATTCTATGTTACTGCACAAAATTAGAAATTATTTGATTTTGAATGTCAAAGTTCCTTTGAATTTGTCCTAATTAAGTCTACGAGACGTTTAACAGTTGAAATGCAAAAGCAAATCTGCAGTAACAGTTTTTTATTACAATTAACATGGGAGTGCTAAAATCAAAATCAAAATCATCAATTCCCTACAAATCCTTGCAGCACGTTTTTTCAATAAAAAATATTAAGACTAGAGTGTCAAGTCCAATGAAATTTGAGAAGATGGTGCCTTGTCATCTACACTGCTGATGAATCTTTGCCATCCCATGAGCTTTTTACATTTACTCTTTGAGAACAAAGTGCAATCAAATTCATCCCGGAAGCTTGTCTGAAGTTATCACTTGTGACTTGTCTCCACCTTCAAGGAATAAACCTGTATTTGATTGAAGAAGCTTTTATGTTGGCTTTTGAAGTTGTAATCTGTGTCCCTGCATTTATTAAAAACAAATAAAAATTAAGGATTTATTATGAAGTAAATGAGAAGACAAATGGACAAATATATATATTACAAATTTCATGCTTTATCCCTTACAAATTCGTAACATGATATTGTGTCTTTTTGTATTGAGAAGTTTGCAATGTACAACTTGTTTCTTGAGGGAGGCAGGCAATGGTTTGTTTTGAATGTGGCATCAGAGATGATTCTTGTTCAATCACTACCATTGAATACCTCTTCCTTTCACTTTCATTGTCCCGAAAAATCTATGGCTTCCATGTTATTGTTGAACAATGTTTTCGGAGCTCTCAAATGATTTAAAAACTTATCTAAAATGGTGTATCTTCTCAAGTGATGATTTCCTACCCAAAAAAAATAAATATAAATTATGAAATAAAGTAAACAAATTGATATAATGATATGAGTTGTAACAATAGATCTGAGTCATATTACATTTACAATTCTTTCTTTTTATTAATAAACATTTAAAACTGCCTTTATATTAAATGGGTCTTCATTTTATAATTGTTAAAATACACTAGCAAAATATTACTAGTAAAAGGAAATTATTTTTACAAATATTTAAAAATGTAAGCTTGTTGTCTCCAGGATAAGTTAGGATGTCAAACACACCTTGTTCATTTTTTCCAAGCTTGATGGTGTTTCTGTACATCTGTACAATCAAAAAAATTACAAATTAGAAAAATAAACTATTAATTTAGAGAAAAAAAAAATCTCTAACAAGAAGTCATGGATGATTAAACTAATTTAGCAGTACTTTCAAAAAAATTACAAATTAGAAAAATAAACTATTAATTTAGAGAAAAAAAAAAATCTCTAACAAAAAGTCATGGACGATTAAACTAATTTAGCAGTACTTGCAGATGGCTTTTCACTTGAGAAAGGGTAAGCCCTTGAACACTCATAAGCTTTATCAGTTGCTTGAGGGACACCCCTACAATAGAGTCATAACTCTAGGATTAAAAAAAATTATACAAATAGATGGATGGGATTCAATATGAATCAGATATGATTCATATATAGAATAAAAGACATATAAACATAAAAGTAAATCACCAACCATTTACAAACACAAAAAACCAAATAAAGAAAAAAGTAGGAATAAATGCTTACTGTATGGACCTCCAAGTTGTTGCAGTGCTCGAAGAAAACTCATGTGCAAATCAGTCGTCCAACGAATTCTAGACATTAGAGATTTAGTGGATGTCCTCTTCGCTCCTTTCTCATTTTCATTCTCATCAGAAACACACCCATTGTTTTCTCTTCCTACTCGAATTCTTTCACCAAAAATAACAATTTCTTGGGTACTTGTTCCTTCTCCATTCTTCTCCATTTTTTTCAGCCCGTAGACCTTGTGAATAGAAACAAGGATGAGCTTGAGAATAAGGTTTTTGAAATGTATATAAAGGTGAGTATGGTACCAAAATTTTAATTTAGATTTAAGATTTGTTGAGTTGGCTTATTATGATTACGAGAAATTTGTATGATTCCTATGTTGTCACACTAAATGTTTTTATTTCATTATGACAAGCATTGGATAAGAGGTAGGATATTGGAGAGCCTACTATCTAAAAGTTAAGATGTGAAAAGAGCATTAATTCTTCCTTTTAATCACATACTTAGCTGTATCATTATGATTGGAAGAAGTTTAGTTATTTTCATGTCAATTTTTAAATTAGTAAAATAAATTTAATATGCATAAAATTACATTATATGGTTAAATAATGTATGAATGATCTATATAATTAGTATTGAATTATGGAGGACATCCTCCTACAAACTTGTATTCCAAGTCTTTATTTCTATTGTATTTTAAAAATTTCTTTATGTATTTATTATTAGTTCCTGCCAGGGAACTATAGGCAACCCCTATTGCTAAACAAGTTATTAATAATATTGATTTTAACAAGTGAAAATTCAATTTTATTTTTTATTTGACAAATATTTCTATATAATTAAAGTAAATATGCAAAATATATCTTAAATGTAATTGGCTTCAAAAGTTTTGAAATATGTGTGCTGCTACTGGCACCGGCATTAACGGGGTCTTCGTCCGCAGCACACATAGTTGCTACTGGCGCAGGCAATTGTAGCCCATTTTGGGGCTTCTTTTCTTTCACAAAGCCCTTCGCTGCGAGTTCGAGAGGCTTCACAGGGATGTGCTTGCTATTGAGGAGGAGAGACATTCGAACCCTGCTCGACGGCTACCACTTTTTGAGGGTCATGTACAAGCACCATAGCAATGCAGAGGATGAGGTGATGCTCATGCTTTTGTTTCTCATTTATTTTCTTTTTACTTTGCAAATGTTGTTTTTTCATAACTTTTTTCAGATTCGAACCCTTGATTATTTCTGTTTTTCCCTTTTACCGTGAATTTTTTCTGTTCCAATGTTGCCTGTGGCAGAGGAGGTGCCCGATTTCCCTCGAGGTAAAATAGTAGTTATCATATTTTAACAAATTATCCTACTAAATTTATTAGGAATTTGCATTATGTTATGGCTTAACGTGGGTTTGCGCAGGGTGCAAGCGCGCTGAGCCGAGGTCGATGCCCTATTTGATACGGAGGAGCAGAAACAGCCACTCTCGAAGAAGTGCAAAAAAATCAACAAAACCATCATTGAATCCGTATGAGCGTGAGGGCGATCCCCAGTTCCAAATTGGGATTACTGGCAAATTACCAAAATTCGTTAATACTCTCCGCTATAAGGTATGTAACTCACACCCTTACTATGTATACGCAAGGTCTATAGAATAGTCACCATAAAACTCCACCATAGGATGACTGGGATACCCACATCCACCGGTGACAATACTTATATACAAATAGAAAATCCTTATTTATCTACTCACATACCTTCACTTAATGGCGTCCCTAACATTTCCAGTACCACCGCCAGTATAATATATGTAACTTAAATGGTATATTTTAGGGCGTTAGCTAAAGGGACTCAAATAATAGGACAATATAAGGTATGGATTCATTCCAGAGATATTTGAGTATATACATCGTCTCATTCAGCAATTATTACATTTTTGAGACTCTTCAGGGTATATCATATTCTAGCTTGTTTATTATGTAAGAAGGGGTCTTGGACTTTGTTTATATATCCATAAACCATTTCTCACGTTCCATATATTTTGATGTCCAAAGAAAACACGCTTATTTGAAACAACAATATCATTAATGTGTCAGTTACATTTTGGTTATGCTGGCAGCAGCTATGTATCAGTTTTGTAAGAATGAATTAGTAATTCATCAATTGCATATCAATAATGTTGCCAATAATTATGGGTCAGTTACCATTGGTTGTGCACCCACTAAGGATTAGTCAATTACAATAGAACTGACCCTACAGGTGTTAAAATGAATTTGAATTCATTTACAGAAGCTTGTGATAGAAATAAAAGGCTGTAATCAGCAATAGTGTTAATTTTTTGGCTTGAAAAATTTGTGCAGGTAATTTGAGGACTTTTTGTGGCTGAGTGAAGGACCCATACTGCTCTTGGATTGGGCCCAAGTGGGAGTCAATATCTTCTCAGTAAAATGTTATGTGTTTGCATGCTATTTGAATGTGTTTGTTGATAGGCTAGAGATATTATCTTCCATATTTAGTGTTGCCCTTGTTGGAATGTAAATACTATTATTTTCAAAGTTTTAGAAAAAGAAAAATAAAAATAAATTCAAGAAATTTAAATTTAAATTTTCTGTTGTAGTTGTTTGTTCTATTTTTATCTATGATAGATTTGTTTCATAAAAAACATATAAGAGTAACCTTCTTAGCCTTGTGTGAGTACCAATAATGTCTTAAATATCTGCCACTCAAGAAGGGGAAAACTGGAAATTGAAAATTGTTCTTTGTTGAGAAAGTTGTTGTCGATTCCATGGATGACTTCTCCGCCACTCACAATCTTTGCTACAGTACAATGTTTCTTTTTTTTACAATCCTTTACATGGTATGATGTTCTCTATTATTGAGAAGCCATCCACCTCCTCACACTTCCTTGGTATCAATAATTTATTGAAAGCAATTTGCACCACATTCACTATTATGCTGCATTAACAGAGAATCTGCTTAACATGGGGTCATGCTTACCAGGGTTTAAATTTGAGTCATTAGTGCATTAAGTGCACCATTTTCCCACTATCTCACATTTTCCTTGACTGATATTTGTAATCTGTTGTTGTTTAAAAAGGAAAAAATGAATTACGAGTAGTGAACTTTGTGCTTTGTTGCTATCTGCACCATTTTCCCACTATCTCACATTTTCCTTGACTGATATTTGTAATCTGTTGTTGTTTAAAAAGGAAAAAATGAATTACGAGTATTGAACTTTGTGCTTTGTTGCTATCCTCAAAGACAGTTGCCAGTTGTTTAAGAAAATGTCATTTTTGTGTGTTGCAGCCTTGATTTGCTTTTATAGACTATTTTTTTTAATTAAATGGTTGCTTTGAGTGTTAATTCTTGAAGTTGAAACATATAAATTTGGTAGAATGAAGTCACATTTATTTGGTTAATTGGTTATGGATATGCTGCCAATTTATATACTGTTCTAACTTGGGAATGTGTTGTTGTATATATATGTCAGAAAGTGATTTATTCATAGATTTTTGCCAACGTGCATGTGTGACTGTGCTTACTTGACATGTAAATAGTTATTAATAGGAAATAATGTTCAATTGAGTTCTTTGAAAACAGCTTGAGTGTCGCTTGATCAATTGACTTGCACAAGGTTGAGTATTTCTTCCTTAATACATTGAGAAAATACTATGTCAACTGTTGTAGCATTTAATGTCATGTGTCATTGATGTTGCAATTGATTTTTCTTTTCCTTGTTTGATTTTGAATATAAATTTGTACGCACTTTTAATACTGGCAAAGTTAAAGCACTATTTTCCGTTGCTTGTACTAGTATGCATGCCACAGAACATGATCTTGTTTTTCTTGTTCTTGGTAATTCCTTAATTAGCAGCTAAATGGTAAAAATCTTTACTCTATCTTTGTAGCCCAAAAAAATGTAAATGTGATTTCATGCTAGTAGGTAAAAAAATGAGTCTTTGATAATCATTTGTTAGGGGTCATACTATTAAAATTTATAAGACTGTGGGGATTGGTTCAGAGTATTGAGTTATGATTAAATGCATGCATCTTTGGCATTGAATATTTTTTTGTCTTGAAAAATATATTCTTGTAAACATGGTTTATTAAGTTGCTTTTAAAGCTAAAAATAGTTGATCCAGATACTATAGTTGTTGGATATTTGCAGGTTGAGCCATCACCCACAATAGGCAATTTCCCACTTATTCCTATCAAACAAGAGAATGCAGATAAGGAAGGTGGATCAAACTTTGTCTTCAAACCATATCCAAAGGTAGGTACCACTAATTCACCTTTGGCAATCCCTTTCAAGTCTTGTAGGTTTTCCAACTTGATTATTTGTTTTATACACACTTGTATACTTAGAATTTACATATAATTGTCAATATTTCTTGCAAGCAATGTAAAAGAGATTTTTATTATCTCTTTTTGAAATTATATTAACCAATTATGTGGACAATGTAAGCTACGGGCACCATCTTTGGAATCACTTGTTTGGATATAGACAATATAAGGTACATATATGGTCACTGTGTTTTGAATCAATCAAGTGAATATACATATGGCCAATCTGAAAAAAAATTAATCGTGTTATGACAAACTATGATATCTGATAATAAGTTTGCAGTGTATAAATTCATAAGCTAATTTATAAGTCATCCAATTCACAACAAATAGCACAGTTCCAGAGATTGAAAATGATCTTATATGTGTGTGTGTGTTTTTTTTTTGTGCATGCATATGTTTTTGTGCTCAAGTTTTGTATAATCATTTTCCTGCCAGAGTTTTCTAGCATATGAGGTCTTCATGCATCTATAATCATTGGTGGCTCTTATTGCATTCATGCCAACAAAACCTGAGGTAACTATTGGGCCACTTGATTACAATAAGGAAGAAAGGAGTGCTCTAGCCAGTAAGTCACGGGTTCATCCACCAAAGTTTGGGAACAGAGACTGACATAAACTAATTAATGAGGTTTGTTTTAATGATGTTTTGAATTTAACATTTGAGCTTAATTATATGTTTTTGCAATTCATGTTTATGGTTTTGCATATAATTTAGTACAACCTCTACTTCTTTGTTCTAATAGCTTAACTATTTTCTTGCATTATAGATTCATGAATATATGTTGAAAAAGGTGACTCTCGCACCTGAAGTTAGTCCTGTGACAGGAAACCAAGATGCCTCACAACCTCTACACCTGAGGTTGAAGACCACAGAAATACAATTACAGTGACATCTGTAGAACATTTACAAGTACAAGAGATGGTTGGGGATGGACATGAATCACCTACACAACCAGGAGTTCCATCAGTCTATACAGTCCATGAAGTTGAAAAATCTTTCCTTACAAACAACAATCAAAGAAAGTTTTTACATCAAATCCCTTGAATTTTTGACATGCTTTGTTACAGTCACACTTCTATAGCGAGCAATCCCAACGATTTAGGGGAGAGACTTGAACCATGTCATTGTCATGGCCATGCTCTAGTATTAGCACTCAATAACACACTATACAAATATCAAACAAAATTATAAATTACATATTGATCAATTGGTCTGATCCAACAGTCCTATAGGGGTGATCCCACAATAGTGGTTTACAATTTTTGGCCAAACTGGACACTGAAATTTTTATTTTTAACTAAATCTTCACATTCGGACACCTATAGCGGCTAAACCGTGAGGAATTTGAAGATGATGCAAACTAGAGTCTCATCACATTTTGTCTATAGATTCTAAAAATATTTTTTTCAAAATTTTTGCAATCAAATTGCACTTATTTTTCCATTTCCCACAAAAACTAGTCTTTTTCAAAAAACAGCATTTTTAAGCACACCGTATAACGCATAAATTTTTTTCCATGAAGGATAAAATTCTACTTCTTTCATTATTCTAACTGTTTGTCTCTGACTGAATTCGATTTACTCCACTCAATGCATCTGATTTATTCTAAGGCATGCAAACCTTTTAAACTCAGGCCTATTTGTTTTTATTTTTATTTTTTTGAAAGCCGCAAAGAACAGTGTTGCTGAGAATGCTAACATGATTCATGGGACACACAAGATGAATGACAAGGTTAATTATTTCCAGATCCAAATAATCTAATGCAGTTTCAAAGTTAGCTATACTCTGCTCTCTTTTTGTTTTGTGTATTTATTCTGAAAACCATGTATTTTTTTTCTAGTGTAAGTTGATTCTTGGTGCTTAATGGAGGATGTAGTAGGGGCGGATTTGGCTGACACTACTGGTTTATAATACACCTTCAGCCATGGCGGCTAGGGTTTCCTAGTGCTGCCCCGGACTTCTACCGCCATGACTACTGGGAGAGTTAGCGACTACTATAGAAGGACGATTTGCCTCTATGAAAACATAATTCATGGGACACACAAGACGAATGACAAGGTTAATTATTTCAAGATCCAAATAATCTAATACGGTTTCAAAGTTAGCTATACTTTTGCTTTCTTTTTGTTTTGTGTTTTTCTCGTGTAAGCCAATTCTTGGTGCTTAATGGAGGATGTAGCAGGGGCGGATTTGGTTGTTATAATACACCTTCAGCTGCTCTCTGAGCCGTGATAGGATAGGTATATTCTTCCATTCACAATTTATTTGGTTCATTTTATTTCTTATCGTTTCTCTCTCCTGGGTGACAAAATTTGTTGCTTCCTACAGAGGGTTATGAATCTAAAATTGCAGGTCTAAAACATTGTAAGCAACTGATGTTTTTCCTTCGTGTATATGTTTTGGATGGTTGAGCATAAATACGAAAAGAACCGCCAAGGGGGAGGGTATCTCAGGCTCTCCTTATGGTGCAGCGGCCTATGGAGAGGCTGCACCTCCACAAGGTGGCATGCCTTGAGAGAGTCACGACTCCTCAGAGGCTGTTATGCTTCTTAACCCACGTTTGTCGATCAAAAGTTTTTGCTTTTGTTTTGTTTTCTTTTTTATCTTTATTGTATTTTATTTCAAAGTTTTATTTTTTTCTTTCAACACCAACCAATATTCAACACTAATCAATAAATTGATCAATATCTGACTAAATTTATATACTGATCAAACACGCAACACTAATCAATCAATCCAACCCCAAATTTATATGCTAATCAAACACAACACTAACCAATCAATCCAACCCCAAACTCTTTCTGAGTTTAAAAGTAACAATTGTCATATTCATATTTATTACTTTCATTACTTTCAGTTCTGCAAAGCATTCAGAGCCCTAAATAACAATCTGCCTGATCCATTATCCAAACAACCTGTCTGCATTTTATTGCCCCGAGGCCCTCCACAAGTTAAGGGCTTCAAGAGGATAATATAATCAAAAGAAGGGTTTCTATCCCTATCTGTTGCAATGAGGTAATGCACAGTTATTACACGCCTCTGTTTATTACCTTTAATCAGGATAAGTGGAGAATGCATGTGGTCAAATTCCAATTCATGAACCTGTTTCTTACCTCTTTATAAAGACACTTCCTATTGTAAAATTTTCTTATCTGAGGCATAGGATTAAAGAGTACTAATAAAGTAGTTGTATAATTGAAAGATACTGGTATATTGGTCTTGTTTAGGGGAAAAGTTTTAAGGCTGTTTGTTTATTTCATCATTTTTTCCTTCTAGGAAATAATCCGTTCAGCAGAAATACAAGTATATATTGTTTGTTTATTATAGTTTTTTTTGTTTTTGTTTTGGGTGCGTTGGAAGTGGTTTACTTGGATATTGCATTAAAGATCTGAGTTTTTTTGTTCTGTTTCGTGGGTGGATCTGTAGTTACATCTCAGATTTCTAAATATTTTAAAATGATTTTATTTTGTATATATTTGACATAAAATATTCAACATTTAAATGATATTAATTTTGTATGTTTTTTTAAGTAAAATTTTGTTTAAAGGGTTGGATCTATAAATTTAATTAGCCGATAGGCTATTATAGGTGGGAATTCAACCGGAAAAGTCTTACTATCTGATGCCGGGAAATTTTTCAGGCCTCCCCTTGCCGGATTGTGGGTATTCCGATTCCAATGACCGTAGCATATGATGGTGATTGATCTGTTTAGTTGACCCTTCGCTTTCCTCAGGGGTCTCGCGTACTGTGGTCAAGTAGGACAGGAAAGGTGTGCGGCGATAGGCATGGCGGACGCAGTTACGTACACTATTCTTACCATTGGATGTTGTAGCATTTAATAAACTTGACCAGTCTTTGCATAAGCCATCTGCAGACGCTAATAATAATGATGAGTGGTTGCGAACAGAGCCATAATGATGAGTGGTTGCGAACAGAGCCATCTGTGCCACAAGCTTCCATTTCATTTAATCAAGCCAAATTTAATTAGCCGATCTATTCTGGGTGGGAAATCCAGCGGAATAGTCTGTTGTCTGATGCCGTCGGTGGGATGACTCTTTTCCAGGGCTAAAAACAATGGGCATTTATTGAGTTTGATCTCCTCCATAACCAGCGTATGATGTACAGTCTACTACATGTTTGGTTGGTGGTTCATTACTGCATAGGTATGGGTTAGGCGTTAATGAGGATGGTGTCGAAGCGGTGCCTGGAAGAGATGTACTTGGCCTCGGTAGTACCAACAACCAGCCCGCCTGGGAAGAAGGTGAGCCCGCTCCTCTTGTTGCTCGGCTTTTGTGGAGCCACGACCTTTGTGAGCATGTGGATGTACAATGTGGCAGCGGTGGTCTTGATGATGCCCGTGGCCACCGGCATG
>VDFB02201664.1:0-16684 GCA_007258455.2 Sequoia sempervirens | reverse complement strand
TGGTGATCAAAGAGGTAGAGGATGAGGGAGATATGGAAAAGGATCTGGAAGAGGTTGTTTCAGAGGAACATGTTTCTAGTGTGGTGAAGAAGGGCATCAAGCCTATGAATGTCCACAACACCAAGGAAGGGCAGACAAAAGGCCAGAAGGTTGTGGAAGGGTTGCACATGCAGATGAGGAGGCCCAATTTGAACATTCAGATGATGCTGAAAGGCGAGAAGCCCTAGTGATTAGGAGAGCCCTGGTGACTGAGGAAAAGGAACCATAATATAGAAAGAATCTATTTCGCACAAGGTGCAAGTGTGAAGGAAAATGTTGTGATGTCATTATTGATGATGGGAGAACTGATAATCTGGTGTCAAAGGAGATGGTCACAAAGTTGAAGCTGAAGAGGGAAAGGCACCCGCATCCATATCATATTGCCTGGTTGCAGAAAGACCATAAAGTTTTGGTCAATGAGCAGTGCCTAGTAAAGTTAAAGATTAGGAGCTACCATGATGAGGTACTCTATGATATCATCCCCATGGATGCATGTCACATGTTGTTGGGGAGGCCATGGTAGTTCAATAGGCGAGCTATACATGATGGCCATGCAAACACTTATTCCTTGACAAAGGATGGGGTTATTCACAAGTTGAAACCCCTGAAGGAGACCGAAGAAAAGGTATGTAGTAGTGCTAGAATTTGTTATGTAGATGGAAGAAAAAATTTAGAAGGTATGAAGCATGAGCATATGTGTTATGCATTGATTCCTAGAGTGAGTAAGGAGGATAGTGAGAAGGTTCCAGAAGAATTTTATGTGATGTTGGATGAGTTTTAGGATATTGTTTCTGATAATGTACCCAAGGGTTTACCACCAATAAGGAAGATCAGTCATCAGATTGACTTGATTCCTGGAGCCAGTTTGCAAAATAAGGCAGCTCATAGAATGACTCCAGCAGAAAATGAGGAGTTGAAAAGACAAGTTCAAGAGTTGTTGAGAAAAGGTTTGATACGGGAGAGTTTGAGTCCGTGTGCAGTACCTGCAGTACTAGCACCAAAGAAGGATGGGGAGTGGAGGATGTGTACAGATTCCCGGGCCATAAACAAGATAACAATCAAGTACAGATTTCCCCTACCAAGGATGGATGACCCAGGTTGGACTATTTGACCGAGTCAAGACTTCACAAAGATTGATCTCAAGAGTGACATTTGCGATCCGATTCAAGAGGGAGATGAAATACCTGGAAGACCTACCAAGACCAAGGAGGGCTTTGTACAAGGGTTAGTCATGCCTTTTGGCCAACCAATGCACCGGAAATCATTCATGTGGCTCACAGAACAAGGTACTAAAAGAATTTCTGGAAGCCTTTGTTATTGTGTATTTAGATGATATACTTTGATTTTAGTAAGATGTTGGATGAGCATCCTCGGTCGCATATTCGAGAATCTTTGAGAAGTTGGCGAGAAGAGAAACTGCTTGATTAATCTAAAGAAGTGTAGTTTTGTGAAGAGGGGAAGTTAGTGTACTTTTGGGTTTGTTGTCTCAAGAGAAGGTCTCTGGCGATGACCCAGAAGGTGAAGGTTATTCTAGAATGGTCGCACCCAAGAACTGCTACCGAGGTGAGATCTTCCCAATGGTTTAAGGTTTTTATAGAAAATTCATTAGAAACTTTAGTAGTATTTGTGGACCCCCGACCGAAACAATGAGAGGGGACAGGAAAGCACCGCGAGCACCGGAGCAAAGTTTTGAACCTGCTGGAAGCAGAAGGTGACAGAGCAACTCCGTTCTAGCCCTCCAGATTTCGCGTTCGTGCTATGTTTTAGGTGGATTGTGATGCCGCTGGTTGTACCTCATTGAGCAAAGGTTGAGCCAAGAAAAAGCCCATTGCCTATTTCAATGAAAGTTAAACCGATGCTACAAGAGAGTATTTGTATATGATCGAATTTTATGCGATAGTTCAAGCATTAAAGAAATGGAGACATTATTTGTTTCCGAAGGAATTTGTTCTATATACTGATCATCAGGCCTTGCAGTACATAAATAGTCAGGGAAAATTAAATTAGAGGCATATGAAATGGGTAGAGTTTTTGCAAAGTTATACTTTTGTTTTGAAACATAGGATTGGGAAGTCAAATAAGGTTGCAGATGCCTTAAGTAGGAGGAATACATTGATGACAAAAATGCAGATTGAAGTGGTTGGGTTCAATGAACTCAAGACACTGTATGCAGAAGATCCTAATTTTGCAGAGGCTTGGAAAGCTTGCAAGGAACCTATTATAGTGGACAGGACAAGGTGGCTGGATTTCATAATCTAGGATGGCATGCTATTTAAGGGAAGTTAATTGTGTATCCCGAGGAGTTCCATGAGGGAGAACCTGATAAAGGAGAAGCATAGTGGAGGATTGGCAGGACATTTTGGTCAGGATATGACCATTGCCATTATCAGTGAGCATTACTATTGGCCTTAGTTGTCACAGGATGTGAAGAAGTTTATACAAAGCTGTAGGGTATGTCAGATGGCTAAGGAGTGAGCTAGAATATAGGCTTATATCAGCCCTTACCTGTACCAGAGAGGCCATGGGAAGATATAAGTATGGACTTTGTTCTTGGTTTTCCAAGGACACAACGAGGGAATGATTCAGTCTTTGTGGTGGTTGATAGGTTTTCGAAGATGGCACATTTCATTCCATGTTAGAAGACCCATGATGTAGTCCATTGCTGACTTGTTCTTCAAAAGAGGTGGTGAGGCTACATGGTCTACCAAAGAGCTTGTTTCAGATCGTGACACCAAATTTGTGGGGGTACTTTTGAGGACCTTTTGTGGAAGAAGCTGGAAGATAGAGTTGAAGTTCGGGCCACACACCATCCACAAACGAGATGGGCGATAGAGGTTGTTAACTAAATCTAGGTAACCCATCGAGATGTTTGGTCGAGATAAACCCAAGGGATGGGACTTCGATCTTACCCCATGTAATTTTATTTTACAACAATTATGTCAAATGTAAGCACTCGTGAGATCACCATTCCAAATTGTGTATGGAGGCAGCCCCAGAAAAACTCCAGAATTGAGGAAGATGGACCAAGAGAAGAAGATAATTGTTGAAGCCAAAGATTTTGTAGAACACATCAAAGATATACATGAAAAGGTAAGAGAACATATTAACAAGATGAATATGCAGTATATGGCCAAGGAAGACAAGAGGAGGTATAAGGAGTTTCCAGACAGATGAAGTGATGGTCCACTGAGGAAAGAAGAAAGGTTTCAAGGGGAACATATAACAAATTGAAGATGAAGAAATTTGGTCCTTGTAAGATTTTGAAGAAGCATGATTCAGGGAATGCATATGAGGTAGAGTTGCCTGATGGAATCAACATTTCCCCTGTGTTCAACATTTTAGATTTGACAGAGTATCATGAAGGTGGAACGGAGGAAGCACTAGCACAGGGCGCATGGCATTCCAACACCTACTTCAGAAGGGAGGAGATTGAAGCAATCTTGGATAGTCGCAGGGAAGGGGAGCATGTAATAGGGTAAGTGTGATGAAGAATATAACCGTGAAATGGAGAGAAGGCCCGTGAAGATTCATCCTGCTATCTAAGGCAGCAAATACTTGGGTTTTCCTCAACCATCTGAGATGCGACAGGGTCACTTGTCAAATTACCCTGGGTGTCTGATGTAGGAGCATCCAGTGGTGTAAGGGCAATCTTGCATCACCCAAAAATAGTTAAATTTCAAGTTTCTTAGTTTTTTAGATGTTTTCATATTTTTGGATACCCTTTTTGTCATAATCGAATTCCCAATTTATGGTTTTTATTTTCGGTTCTTGGGTTGAAAGATATTGCAGTTTTAGTTTCCCAGATTTGCACCTGAAAATCTTCTGAGTTAGATTTGAGGCACTTAGAGCTCCCATATCGGCCCCAAAACTTGCTGAAATTGGCGTAGCAAATTTTGAGCACATTATTGACTTCGAGACCTTTCCAACGGTTCAAACGGTTCGTGAATCGGAATCCCGGATCAAAAGTTATGGCCCTAGGAAGTTGGCGCACTTTCTAGAAGATACAATTGCAAATTCTCTTTTGAAATTTGAACTTCATGTTGTAAATTTTCAGCGTGAAACAGCCTAAACTCAAAATTGAATGTTGTTTTGGCTCCAAACTAATGAGGAGCTCTATTTAGGGGCAGGTTTCTAATTCTTGTGTAACTTTTTGGGGACAAGCTCACATATTGTGAAAGGGTTATTCTGTAGCTTTCTGTAACTTGCATGTGTTGTAAAACTTGGGGATTTGAGATCCTCTACATGTAAGAAGCTCCATTTTCTGAATAATAAATTATTCTCTTGTTTGTGGGTTATTTTGTAAGTCTCGAGCTGCGCCCTCATCATGTTCATATTTCTCAACTCAGCTAAAGTGGACTTTGTATCTCGACTACTAATTGTATTGTGATAATCACAAAGGGTAGTACACAAGTGCATGGAAGAGGGGAATTTCATCATAGTGAGTTTGTCTTGAAGTTTAGTTTGCAAGTTTTCAATAAACATCTTTTGAAGGTGTGGGTCAAGAATCTTGACATCAATTTGGGAATAAAGCAATTCATAGCATGAGATAAACTCAATGATCTTTTCTTCCTCACTTTTCTTGCATCTCATAAAATTAGCCAAGGTATTCTTAGGAGTCATATGCACTTGTAAATGATTTATAAATGCATCAACAAGTTCATTAAATGAACAAATTGAATTGTTTGGTAAAGATGAGAACCATTCCAGGGTAGTGTCTTTTAACATCCTAGGAAATAGTTTTTCTAATAGTTTATCAAGGAAAAAATCACTACATAAGGCGGTGTAGGCATTAACATGGTTAGAAGGATCTCCCTTCCCTCCATATTTCTCAAATGTAGGCATCTCTACTCCTTGTGGCATCGGTGTTTACAATATTTCCAAAGACAAGGGGTTGCTTTGAACATAATATGTGGGTGGTTCATTCTGATTTTGGTTTATAGTTGATATTTGTTTTTGCATGGAGGACATAGTTTGGAAAATTTGTGTTATGAGAGGGTCATTCTAAGTGGTATGAGGGGGATGTGAAAGTGGTGATGGTGTATATGTAGTGGAAGAGCAAGTGAATGGAATGCTTATAGATGGTATTGTAGAAGAGGATAGAACATGCAATGCCAAAAAGGAATTAGGGATGCTAGTAGTAATACTCGAGGAAGGAATCACATTACTAGCTTGTTGCAGTGTTGTTGTGACATGAGGAATGGTATAGGTAGGAATTGAGGCTATGGTTGAGGGAGGAGGAGTTTGAGGTCCTTCTTGGCTAACCACAGTGTTTGTTTGTTGAGAGGCACTAGAGGTGGAAGGAACATGTTTTTGTACATATCTCAACTATTTGTTTCACAACATATAGGCCTTCTTCACTTTCAAGCGTGCAATGGATGTTTTTGATGGTAGGAATTATAGTGGCTGAAATGTTTTCAAGACTTACTTGATGTTGGAGATGTGTTAAGTTCTCATGAATGTGAATTTTTTTGTCTTGCAAGATATGATCAGTTTTTGTGTTAACTTGCACATTATTGGAAGGCAAAGAGTTGCTAAAGGTAGTATCCATGCCTACTGTACTAGTTTCCATACTAGGAGTGGAATTTTTAGATAACCCAAGATCCACAATGAGTGCGTTATCATGGGATAACGTGAGTCCCTAACTTCTTCTCACTAAGGTATTAGCAATAGGACACCAAACACTCATGCAAAGGTTTCCAAATGTGGGGTGAATGCAAATGCAATGCAGACTAATAAGAATAAAATTCTTAAAATTGATTTTTTTTTTTTTAAAGAAATGCAGAACCAGCAAATAGTAATTCAAAAATTGCAGATTAATTGCCAGAAAATGTAGTGAAAAAGATGCAACTGGACTAAGTCGCCCATGGTGGCGAATGAGTCCAAATAGTGATTTTTTTTTTAAATTTCCAAAAAAATAAAATTTGTTTTTATGCTTTTTAGATTTTCAGATGCAGATATAATATGAAAATGTAGAATTTTGTTTATTTTTAATGAAATGCAATGCAAAAATGCAAGCTATATGAGCTTTTCACTAATGTAAATTTGAAAAACCTAGGATGCAAATTAAAAAATGAAAAATGCAATGCAATGCCAATGTAAGTTATTCCTAGGATGTAAATGCACTAAAATCAGAAAATAGAATGTTCTAAAGTAGGTTCACCAAAATGAACTGTAAATTTTTGGGGATAGGCACTCTCTTACACTTCTACGGTTTTGCACCTAAAAGGAGAAAGGTATCCCAAAAATCTAAGTAGTTCACTCAAGATTAATGCAAATGTGATTGAAATATTTCTAAATAGAATTCCCTAAATGCAAAGAATTGATAAAAGAGATGAATTACTAATGCAAAATTAATAAAATATACTTTTTTTCTGAAAACACACTGTGATATGCAAAATGAACTAAAAATGCAAGTAAACTGTAACAGAACTTAATGAGATTGGAGAGGTGCACTTAGAAGCTGGAAAGTGATGTAGAGAGGCTTTTTAATTCTACATAATTCACTATTGAAGCCTACAAGGACACTTATGCCAATCTAGACAACTTAGTCCTATTTCAGAGAAATTTTGTTGGAACGGGTTTTAGCCAAAAGGGTATCCAAAAACTGCAAAAAACACTTTTTAGGCTTGGAAAAGGGACTAATTCACCACTGATGGTGACTTAGTCCACCTTTAGGTTTTGGGAAATTTGAAGATGCAATCTATAGCTCCTGATCTGCACTTTAGTTCCTGATAGGTTTTTGGATATGACTCTGTAGAATCTGGTAGGTGATCTCCAAGCTTCTTTTATGGTTTTGCTGACTTTGAATGACTTTGATGAATAGATGACAAATTTTTACACCTTTCTCTTTGACAAATCTACACAAAAGACTTGCAAAACACATGCAAATAGGGGAAAAAGTGTTAAAGGTTAGTGAATAGGGGTTTGCCTTGGTCAAACCCTAGTTTGGTAATTAAACTCTTGAAAATGAAATGAAATGAAAAGAGAATGATGTGAACACCATGTAATGCTAAAACTCACCAAACTCTTGAAGTAGAAATATGAATATATGCAAGTAGATGCTCCAATGGATGTAGACTTTGAAAATGCCTAGAATGCTAAAGTGGATGCTTGATGATTGCTTGAATGATTAGGAAAATTAAGGAGATTAGGAGATGAAAAATGAGGGGAAAGCCCTATATTTATACATGATTATATAAAATTTCCCGAAAATATCACATCAATGGCTAACCTCAAGGTTTAGAAAATAATGTCTCGCTAGAATTTTAAAATAATTTTGATTTGTGATCCAAGTGGGCCTAAGTCAACCCTATTGGTGGCTTGGTCCCACTAGGGAAATTTAAGTGGGTGTCAGGAATTAAACTATATTAAATGATGTTTAATGGGATTATTCTTTAAAAGACACTTAATTAGGGCCTGTAAGTGTTTAAAGGGGTCATTTAAACATAAGAAATGGTCAAATTATTGATGAAAAGCCTAAAAAAGGGTGAAAGTTTGTTACAAAACTTTACAACACATTGAAATAAGGCTTGGTAACTAATAAAAAGATGTTATTTAAATGAATTATATTAAACATTTCCTAGAAAAGTGTGAAAGTGGGTTACAATACTTCACAACACTGTTACAAGGCATCAAAAAGTTATTAATTATTCATAAGGGTCGAAGACCTAATGTGGATGTATTGACCACATTGCAACATTAAATCTAGGCAAAACTAGACGAACATCCATAAGAAAGACCCAAATGATCATAAAAATGTCTAAGGATACATTTTTTTATGTTAAAAAACTAAAAATGATGTGTGGTTCTTGGATAACAGTTGCTCAAATCATGTGATAGGTAAATCTAATCTCTAAGTTATCAAAATCAGATGAACCTGTGAGAAGTCAAGTAAAATTCAAGATGATGATAAAGAAGTTGATATAATGGGAAAATTTTCCCTTATAGTGAAACCTATTCAAGGAGAAACTAATTTTATTCATGACACTTTGCATGTGCCAAAATGACAACATAATATCTTAAGTGTTGGGTAGCTTGTAGCAAAAATTATAAGATTGTGTTTGAAGGTAACTACTGCAAATTATTTAATAAATAATCTAACCATCTCCTTGTAGAAAAGGCTTCTATGAAAGAGAATATTTTACTGCCTCTAACATTAGTTTTCATTAAGATACATGTCCTCAAAGCAACCATTGATAACTCATGGTTATGGCACCAATGTTATGGTCATTTGAATTTTCAAGGAATAAATTTGCTTCACAAGAAAAACATGATATGAGGAATTCCTGTAGTTCAGGAAAAAGAAGAATTTTGTTCAAGGTGTGCACTTGGCAAGCAACATCGAGACATTTTTCCAGTGAACAAATCATGGAGGACTAAATATCCTCTAGAGCTTGTGCATGTAGATATTTGTGGTGACATGCAAGAGGAATCATTAGGTACTTGATATTTATTTTTTGACATTTATTGTTGATTTTTCTTGCCACACATGGATTTATTTTCTTAAGAAGAATTAAAAATAATTTGAATGCTTATAACACCTTAAGGCTATGGAAAAAAAACAAAGTGGTTATTCTCTCAAAATGCTCAAAATAGATACAAGGGTAGAATTCACTTTGAAAGAGTTTTGTTGATTTTTGTAACACTCATGGCATCAAGAGACAACTTACTATAGCTTATACCCATGAGAAAATTTTTATTGTAGAAGGGAAGAACTGTACCATTATGGAAATGGCACAAATTATGTTACAATCTAAAAATCTTCCAAATTTTTATATGGGAGAAGTAGTTGCAATGATAGTATATATCCTGAATAAAAGTCCAACAAAAGTAGTTCAAAACATCACTCCAAAGGAAGCTTGGAGTGGTGATAAGCCTTCAGTGGCTCATCTTCAAGTATTTGGTTTTCTAACATATGTCCATATTCTAGTTCAGAAATGGAAGTTGGATGAAAAATCTCAACTTTGTATCTTTGTGGGATACTTAGATGCAACTAAATGATATAGATTCTACAACCTTGACACAAAGCAATGGATTGTATGTCAAGATTTGATTTTTGATGAAGGGGGAGTATGGTAATGGATAGATGATGTACAAAAATATACAATAGTCATGAGTGTCAAAGGTGATCAAGTTCCTCCTCTCCCTACAAGCTCAAGTTGAAGTTCAATCCCAACTTCACCAAGTTCATCTTCAGGTGATAGCTCAAGTCCACCATTCATTCCAATATTTTCATGAAAAGCACGAACTTTAGTTGAAATTTATTTGATGAGTATAAATACAAATCTAGTTGTTAATTTTACTTTTCTTCGTACAATTCAAGTTGAACCCTCTGTGTGTGAAGAAGTAGTGAAATAACTAATATAGGTTAATGATAGAGCAAATAACCTAGGAAACCATCTGTAGAAAATACCTTCACAAGATAGAGAGGAGAACCATGCTACTTTGCCAAACAAGAGTGAATAAAATGGAGATAATTAGAATACATATTGTACAGACTTTTAAAGCCATGAAAAATACCAATAGGTGAAAAAATTTACGGCATGGGAAAACACTACCTGGGTGATCCCACAATAGTGGTTTACAATTTTTGGCCAAACTAGACATTGAAATTATTTTTTTAAACTAAATCTTCACATTCGGCACCCATAGCAGCTAAACCATGAATAATTTGAAGATGATGAAAACTATCACATTTTGTCAGAGATTCTAAAAATATATTTTTCAAAATTTTTGAATCAAATTACACTTCTTTTTCCATCTCCCACAAAAAAATTTTTTCAAAAAACAACATTTTTGAAAAGTGGCGCACACCGTATAACACATAACTTCTTTTCCATGAAGGATAAAATTATAATCTTTCAAATTTAGATTTGTAACTATGATATCTAGTGCTTCCACTTGGTTAGACAATTTTTTATTGAATATTTTTTCATTAATCAAGTTTCGAAGTCAAACGAATTACAATTCAGACATAGCGTGACCATATAACACATACATTTTTTTGTATATATATCAAAATTCAATTCTATTTTTTTTGGATCAAGGACTTCAATATTTGGTTTTCAATTTTTTTTTTTGATAATCTGCTATTTTTTCTACATGTGCAGAATAGAGACCTTCATTTTTGATAAAAAACCTATGTCTAATAAAACTAAAAAAACAAATACATAATAAAACCAAAACATATTAAAATTATATTCATTGGATAGCTCATTTTGAGGACTACCTAATTCAAGTTAGGTTTGTGAAGATTCCTCCATTTTCATCCTCAACCCGAGCTCTGAAGTGCCAAAATTCAAGATTTTTTGTGTCTCAGAGAGGGGATGAGGAAAAATGGGGGTTCAAACGAACCCCTAGGGGTTCGGTCGAACTAGGGTTCATTTGAACCCCCCTTATATGAGGGTTTTTGATGGCTTTTTGGTGGAAAAGTATTAGGAGGGTTCACCTGAACCTAGGTTCTAGCGAACCCCTAATGTGTTCGGTCGAACCAATAGGTTCATACGAACCCCTAAAATCAATTTTTTTTCCATGCATTCATTTTATGTGAGTTTTCCTTCCTCACTTCAATTGTAAACAACTATTGTGGCCTCCCCCACCTGGGAGTAACTAAATGAAAAATTAAACTAAATGCAATAGCCTAAGGTAAATATAATTTACTCTAACACTCCACCTTAAGTGAAACTTAGGGAGAATAAAAATGCAAAATTCAGTATGGGTCCCAGCTACACAACCATGTTAAGTACCCATTTACAATTCAACAAAAGAAATCTCTCGCAAGAAGAGACAAAGAGAAAAACCCTGTGGGAAGAAACCCCTCTCCAAAAGAGGAGAAAACAAAAAAGATGCATGGATGGAGGACTCAATCACACCCCCCAAGTACTACATACATCATGTATATAAAATCAATGCCCCCCCAGAAGAGGGAAAGAGAGAGACTATATAGGCCCCCCACAATGTATAATCACCTACAAAAATGGTAAGTACATGAAGAAGAAAAATGATCTAGTGTCAACAAACAACTTGTCTCCCTTTCAAAAGAAACAAAACCAAATAAAAATGTAGGTATGTTTCCCATTCCAAATAGGAACTAAAAGAAAGAAGCATGAAAATTTATGATGGTGTCTCTAAAATATGCTCATGTTTCACCAAGACCTTAGAAAATGATGCCACGAACCAATCAGGAACATTCCCAATCATAACAGAAGGTGAAAAACAAGGTACCACTAGAAACTAATCCTGAACACTCTCTAGAGACTGAAATGGGGTGACAACAATTGTACCAGAACTATCATCAAATAGGAGGGATATACCCTCAAATGTGTCCTCCAAATCTAAAATATGAGATTCTACAAACAAGAAACCAATGTCCAGCAAATAACAATCCCAATTAGGAAGACAATGAGATACTAATTGTGATGAATCACTGGATGTGTGCAATGAATCATCAATACAAAATAAATGGTCTTGCTAAACAAGAATGCTAGGAGTCTCAATCAATTACTCTACACAATGAATCACTAAAGGTGAAGGTACATCAACTGTCTCTGATAGAGAAGAAGGGGCATCTATAGAACCCTCATCATCCTCATCTAAAGACTAAAAATACTCCAAAACTTCAAACTTCTACATAGTAGCATGATCATAGGGTATCTTATCTAAAAAATGAAGAGGCACTAGACAATCTAAAACAAGATCATCTAGGAATGGTTGAATATCAGGATCTCCACGTATTTCCTATATTTTAATCCAAAGAGTATATGAACACTCAAAATGATTAACATCTAAAGTGGCATCATCAATATGCATTGTAATAACTCCTAGGACATGATCACTTTTGTAATTCCATGCAAACTTCTTAATATCAATACTAGGAAGGGGAACAAGACTATATAGGAATGGAAAAAGATGAAGCCATCCAAAGTGCTTCAATATACCATCTCTCCATTATGTATAATTTCCCCTTTCCAACATAATCATAGCAGGATGCCATGAAAACCCTGTAACCAACTATGACAAATCTCCAAAAACAACAAGACAGTAACCTTCAACAATAAATAGAAACTCCCAAATACTACAAAAGAAGGTGAAACCAATATCTAATTTCAAAAAATTAAAAGAACCACCAAAAAGAAAAAAAAAAAAGAGAAAATTTCCACAACCACTACAAAGGTGATGAAAATACCTTTTCATTGATATGTGGTTTGTGAAAATTAGCCATCTTTTGCAAAATATATGCTGAAATGAAAAGAGGGCCTATAGAGGCACTTTCAACATCTTTAGGAGCTCTCAATTACACCATACAACCACCACGAGCATCCTCGGCAGAAAAAAAATGTGACCAACCATTCAGGCCTTCCAAACCATCAACAAATAGAGCACAATCACCAAGCACCAATCACCACATGTAGGAAACAACCTCTTCACAATCTGTGAGTCTTACTCACATCAAACATTTACACGACAGTGCTATTTAAGGAGAAAAAACTTCCTCTTGCAGCCAATGTGGGATTAAAATCCCAGAACAAAATCAAAAACTTCAAACTGGGGCCCACAACAAAGCCCTAAATTGCAAACTTTATAAATGTATAAAGTTCAATTAAAAAATATGAAGTTTGATATCACCTTAATCAATTGTTACTACTACAAAAGAAAATGCCCCTCCAAAATAAAAGCGCATCTCCTATAGATATGGCACACCTGATGCAAATAATATTTCTGATGCCTCCAAATGACAATCAATTCACCTCTTCTCCAATACACAAAATTAGTGAATGTTTGAAGAAAAAACATTTCCGTACAAACCAAGAAGGAACACCTCCCAACAGATTTCACAACAAAAAAAAATGCCTCCAAAAATTGAACCCTCAAGCATTCAAATCGAACCTTTGATGAAAAATGTGCCTCAAACAGTGAATTTGAGCCTCCAATTAGATTGATGCCTCCACATAGAAGTTGAAATGACTACCTCCAAGACAAAAATCTAAAAAATGTGGCTTCAATACTTTATCAACCTGAAAAAAGAGAGGAATAAATCAGCCTCTTTGCCAAGATTTCAGGCTTCAATCATTGCACAAATTCCTTTTTTCCACCAATCTCCAAATCCGAGTCGCCACTCTACCCACAATCCTCTATGAGTTCTTCACAAGCACTAAGCAACTCACACTTGGGGTCAGATCTATTATACGAGATGATGAACAAGCTGAGAGGGGTGCGAGGAAAATGATTCTTGCCTAGGGTTCCAAGCTCTCAAAAGGGAATACATCAATCTTTTTGAAATTGCACCTCCTACACTTGGGATAGAAAACTTGCATGTTTCATATTGGAAATTCTTGGAGATAATACTTGCACCCTAAGTGTTCTAGAATGAATCTTGCAGTGTGGGACACGCTTCAAACTCCCTTTTACTTGATGAGACAACCATTTTACTTGATGAGACAATGTTGTAATGGATTAGATGGATCTTGCACCTCTTTCACAATTAAACCATAGTCCAATTTTTATGTATGGAACCTGCCCCTTGCACAACACAAAAAAATGGCCTCTCAATCAAACGTCTTCAAATTCTAATGAATCTTCAAATGGAAAAAATACATGCCCAGTCAGTAGATTATGAGCCCTCCATCAGCTAGATCAATCCTCATTGAAATTGAGAGAAAAATGCCTCCCAATGAAAATTTTTTCCTCAACCAAATTAGGCCACCAAACAAATAAAATTTTCCAATTTTCTAGCAACCAAAAGAAAAAGAATATTGAATAGGAAATTTTGAAATTTAAAGAAATTTCAAATGTCAAAAAAATAAATTGATCTCAACACACTCTAGTGAAAACTCTTAGGAATGATTCATAGACTAGGAGGCTTTGATGCCATGATAGAGTGAATAACCCAAGAAACCATCTATAGAAAAGACCTTCACGAGATAGAGAGGAGCACCATGCTACTATGCCAAACAAGAGTGAATAAAATGGAGATAACTATAATACATACTATACAGGCTTTTAAAGCCATGAAAAATACCAATGGGTGAAAAACTTTCCAACACAGGAAAAAACTACCTCGGAGTAACTAAATGCAATAGCCTAAGTAAAGTTAAGCCTAAGGTAAATATAATTTACTCTAACAGTTAATTCTATGAATGATGAAAGTAATTCCATTCATAAAAATAATGCATGGGAATTAGTTCAATTTCCCAAAGATAAGCGTAAAATTGGTATCAAATGGATTTACCAGGTTAAATATCATGTAGATGGTTCAGTAGAATGTCAAAGGAAAGATTACTTTCTAAGGTATTTGCACAAACACCTAGAGTAGACTGTTAAAAATCCTTCACTCCAATTGCCAGACTTGATACAATCAAGATTATATTGGTTATTGTTGCAGAATACAAATGGTCAGTATATCATATGGATGCAAAAACAACATTTCTTAATGGTTATATAGATGAGGGAGTATATGTGGAATAGCCTATGAGTTATGAAATTTTAGGAAAAGAACACTTTGCTTACAAGTTGAAGAAAGATCTCTATGGGTGGAAGCAAGCTCCTTATGCCTAGTATGCTAGAATTGACAATTACTTGATGAAAAGGGATTCAAAAGAAGCAACTCAAATCCAAGCTTGTATGTCTAATGTATTGGTAATGATATTATCATCATTTGCCTCTATATATTGATGATCTCATTTATATGGGTAGTAGCCCAACTCTCATGGAGAAATTTCAAGTGAAAATGAAAAAAAACAATTTGTGTGTCAGAAAGATGGCCCCTTATCATTTTCATGGCCTTTTAGGTCTTCTTTCATGGTGTATGATCTATTTTTCTCTAATTTTATGTTGTAACATGGCTTGAACATGCATATTTAGGTACTAAAATTCAAATAATGACATCTTGTGAAGGTGTTGTGAAGTTTTGTAAGACATTTCTACATTCTTCTAGGCTCTATTTATTACAATTTACCTAAAAATCAACTTTTTATTCATAATCAAGTACTATTTTGAAGTGAACGGGTGATCCCACAACAGTGGTTTACAATTTTTGGCCAAACTAGACACTGAAATTATTATTTTAAACTAAATCTTCACATTCGGGAACCTATAGTGGCTAAATAGTGAGGAATTTGAAGATGATGAAAACTAGAGTCTCGTCACATATTTTTTGTAGATTCTAAAAATATATTTTTCAAAAATTTTGGAATTAGATTGCACTTCTTTCCCCATCTACCATTAAAATTGATTCTTTTTCAGAAAAAATATTTTTAAAAACTGACACACACCGTATAACATATAACTTTTTTTCCATGAAGGATAAAATTTTAATTCTTTCAAATTTAGATTTGTAACTCCGATATCTACTGCTTCCACTTGGTTAGATATTTTTTTATTGAATATTTTTTCTTTAATCAAGTTTCGAAGTCAAACCAATTATGATTCAGACATAGCGTGAATGTATAATGCCTAAACTTTTTTTTATATATCAAAATTCAAATTTTTTTTGTTGGATCAAGGACTTCAATATCTGGTGCACTCATATTTTTCAATGTTTTTTTTGATAATCTGCTATTTTTCCACATGTGTAGAACAAAGGCCTTCATTTTTGATGAAAAAACTATGTTTAATAAAACTAAAAATGCAAATACATAATAAAACCAAAACATATTAAAATTATATTCATTGGATAGCTCGTTCTAAGGACTACCTGATTCCAATTGGGTTTGTGAAGAATCTTCTATTTTCATCCTCAAACTAAGTTTTGAAGCATAAAAATTTAGGTTTTTTTGTGTTTCAGGAGGAGAATGAGGAATTAGGGGGGTTCATACGAACCCCCAGGGGTTCGAGCAAACCCCAAACTAGGGTTCATTCAAACCCCCCTCAATATGCATTTTTCTTTTTTTTTTGGCCAGGAAATGTGGGCCCAGTAATTAATGGGTTTGCTCGAACACTAGTTCGGTTGAACCCCTTTTGGGTTTTGTCAAACTTATAGGTTCATTCGAACCCCTAAAACCATTTTTTTTCCATGGGGTCATTTTTTCACAATTTTCCTTCCTCAATCAAATTGTAAACCACTACTATGGATTCACCCTATTGTAAAGGCTTGTAACAAGATTTCAAGCTTTTCTAGGCATAATCTAACTATTTATCCCTTTCTCATGCTTTATTTGGTCCCTTTATGCCCTCATATGTCTTAATTAGTATATTTTTTTATTGTTAAGCTAACAAATAACATTAAATACAACCTAATTCCTGACACCTATTTTTAGGTCCTAGGTGGGACCCATTCGCCATGGGTGGCGAATGAGTCCCCCTTGGCTCCAAATTAAAAATTTTCAAATTTTCCTTTCAGGTTTTCATTCAAAATCAATTAATGTTGGCCTGTGATGAGGTATATGAATAGTTAACTAAGGAAAAAGTGTGTATAAATATGTGATTTTCACCTCATTTTACATCTCATCATTCATTCAAACATTACATCTCACATTTCAAGCATTCAAGCATCTTACAACATTAAGTCAAGCAATATTCAAGCACTTTGGAGCATCCATTGAAATTACTTTAGATTTGCATTATCAATAGTTTGGTATGTTGATAGCTATCACATGTTATTAGTTTATCATTCTCTTTCATTTCATTGTTTCAATAAGGGTTTGATTAC
>VDFB02201662.1:0-22404 GCA_007258455.2 Sequoia sempervirens | reverse complement strand
TTAAGGAAAAAATATTCAATAAAACACTATAAAACCAATTGGAAGCACTAGATATTGTAGTTACAAATCTAAATTCAAAAAAATTAGAATTTTATCCTTCATGGAAAAAATGTTGTGTTATACGGTGAGCGTCACTCTTTAAAAATGGTGTTTACTGAAAAAAACTAGTTTTCAAAGGAGATAGAAAAAGAAGTGCAATATGATTCCAAATTTTTTGAAAATAATATATTTAAAATCTACAAACAAAATTCCACAAATCACTAGTTTGCATCATCTTGAAATTCCTCATGATTTAGCTGCTATAGGTGCCCAAAAGTGAAGATTTAGTTAAAAAAAATCAAATCAGTGTCCAATTTGGCCAAAATTTGTAAACTAGTATTGTGGGATCACCCACTGGGTATTGGATGATATGACAGCATTTAGGTGGTGACCCTGACTACAGATGCCAAGATGGTATGATGATGCTTACAAAGCCATTTTTGCTAGGTTTGCTTAAGAGGTGCCCACATGGGGACGCACTATTCTAGCTCTAGAGGTAATGGATGGATTCATGTAGTTGTTAGCTCAGTTATGGGCCTATGACTAGGGGTAGGAGGATACACAAATGATGCCTACTTATGATGCATGGTTCACACCTCCTCAACGCTTGATAGTTCTAGTGGGTACTCCTCCACAAGGGAGACCCAAAGGGAGAGGAGTAGGTAGGGGCATAGGATAGGGATAGGGAAAAGATGGCTAGGATGGCCAACATGGGTAGGTTCCAGGGGCTCCACTAGTTGGTCAGTATCCTGTACAACAAAAACTTGTACAACCACCACCACTTGATGCGAGAGATATCTAGCAGGTGCAGGTTTTGACAGGTGAGCGAGATCAGGCCCACCAACAAATTTTGGCTATTCCTACTAAGCGAGACCAGGCCAGATAGCAGGTAGTGGCCATCACAGTGGATAGGGACCATGCAAGGTAGTAGTTACAAGCTATGACCAAACAAAGAGATTAGGAGTTCAAGTGGTGATACCAGATAGAGGCAATGATAGCAGCCAGACATGGTAGAACTGTATTTGTGAGATTTTCTAGAGAGGTCGTGACTGAGGTAACATATTATAGGATGCATTATCATAGAGATGTGTCAGCACCACTGAGACAACCTGATTATTCACAGTGGAGTGATGCACGGCCCAAGGCTAAGGATCAACCAGAGAGGCAGTCCGGAGAGGGGAGCAACCATCAAGGCTAGCTTCTAGTGTACATACACTTTTTTTATTTTGTTGCCCCATTCTTTGACACATATATATATTCATGAGCTCATTTTTGATAGCCTCGTGGATATTGTATTTATGATTGATATACATAAACTGATCCAAATATTGTACCATGACATTCATTTTTTGATATATATAATATGGATATGGATTCTATATGATGTGTTCATCTTATTGCATGTTTATGAAATTGTATGATATGAAATGCTTATATTTGATCATGTATGGATGCACTTTATTTATTTTTTAGTATCTTTTCATGATATGATATGGGATGGATAATATGATATGCAAATGTTATGGATGCATTTATTTTTGTGTATTTTCTATGCAGTTTTATGAGATGACCATGTATGCATATGGATGTATGGATGGTTAATGCAGATGTTTTCTTATGAGAATGCAATGTGATGAATGCTTATAATATGATATGTGATGTAGCTTATGATATGTGATGCTAAAATTTAAGATGCTTAGAATAACAAATCTATATTATTAATTACAACTTAAATGACAATTCAGGATGTATGATTATGAGATTCATGTATGTTGATGATTTGTGGATGCAGGATGGATGCATTGATGTTTTTGTTGATTGTCATGATACTGGGTCAATGCAGAGAGGAGATAGAAGAAACAAGAATGATTGACCATTGATTTTGATGATTGCTTCAAAAATCCAACAAATCTATGATCCATCGAGACTTTATTAGAGATGGTGACGAGACATGCATAATGAAGATGAATGCAAGATGATGAGTTGCTCACATTTTAGGATTGGAATTTTCCATCATTCCTTATTGTTTGACATAACATATAGACACGATGTATCAAGGTATTGTTAACCAGGATAACGTTGTATCTAGTGTAATGGACTTTGACTTTGTAAATAGATAAGATAGTTCCTGCTCACATCTTCACATAGAAAAACCTTGTTGGAATGTAAGTTAGAAACTTAGAATATATTAGACCAAAGCATACATAATAGTCAACAACATACTCCAAACAACCTTCCTACACACAACTAAGCAAGTATGAGCAAAGATTATTTTACAAGAGTATCCACACGCACAACAAATGAAAGATCGTGATCAATGACCCATTCCTTTCTCTCTAAATCATTTTGATAGACATCATTGAGAGGTCCTTGGAATGGGTTATTAAGATAAATCATAAGAAAAGATCAAAGATAAATAGTTAGTGTTATCTATATGTCTTGCGAGGTTGATTTAGCTAAGGTGATACCTAATACTGATGCCCATCAAAGGAAGGAAACGTCCTAGGAAATGTTGATCAGGGAGTTGTTTGATGTTAGGATAATGATGAGAATTATGATAAGCCATTGATATAAACTTCATTGACACATTTACCTATGATCTAGACTTTATATTTTGACACTTAGGTTCTCACTTTACGACTTGCTATACTTGTTTTCTATTTGTTTTACCAAAGGGTGAAGGTGATGATTTATTTATTATGGGTGAAAGTTATTACAGGTGAAAGTGAGATGGGATGGGTGGTTTTGTATTTTTTTGAATATTTCAATATTTTTGGTATTTTGAAAATGTTTTGAGGTTTTTTTTGGTCTTTTCAAAATTTTATGTGGATGTTTTGGGTTTTTGATTTTGAGGTCGCTTTTAGGGCTTTGAATGTTTTCTAATGTTTTTGGATTTTCAATTTTTCAATTTTTTTGTGTTTTATGAATATTGGGATGTTTTTGGAGTTTTTTGAATATTTGGATGTTTTTGGGGTTTTCTACATATTTGGATGTTTTTATGTTTTTTCAAGTTTTTTGACCAAGAACCTAACCTAAATACTTATCTTAGGGGCCTCGAGGGTTGATCAAAGATAATCCTTGCCTATGTTATACATGAAAAAACCACGTAGTTTGATTGAATTAACTTATTGATAAGATGAGAAATGCACATGTGACAAAATGTCAGTTTATTAAGGCAGACTCCTAAAAGACTGACCTAGGGTGTCTCGGGGGCACATCAATGATGGCCTTGCTTACATTCAAGCTCAGAGACAATGTAGTTCAACAAGGGTACAACTTTTTTTGGATTTTTGATGTTCGACCTTTTTAGGATTTTGATGTGTGGATGTTTTGGATTTTTCCTTTACAATTTTCTGAATGTTTTTGGATCTTAGTTGTATAGGATTTTGTAGATGTTTTTGTATTTTTTGATGAATGTTTTATGAATGTTTTGGGATTTTTTGATGAGATTTTATGGATTTTTTTGGTATTTTCAATGACCTTAAGATATCCAAGAGAATGATATGATCCATAACGAAGTGCCCCTAGTGTGACATGTTAGACTACTTTGATAAGGGCAGGACAAATTGACCCTTGGAATATGCCAAGTAGTACTAAATGGATCGCGATACTTCACAACATCAAGCTATGATAAGGATGCAAATAGGCGATGGATAAATGGTGGTGCAAAGAATGATAGGACAAAAGAGCCAAAGAATAGATGGAGGTGCTTTATTTATGCAAGGCACCTATTTTCCAGGTTTTCACCAAGGTACTTATTTTCTTACTAATAAATAAAGTTTATAATATTTTTTTTCTTACTAATAAAGTTTATAAACTTTTTTTCTTACTAGTAAAGTTTATAAACTTTTTTTTCTTACTAGTAAAGTTTATAAACTTTTTTTCTTACTAAAAAAGTTTATATATGTCAAAGAGGATGAAAAAATGTTGGAAGAGAAAGAACCTGGTAAAATGGACGTAACCAATGTCCCTAAAGTGCCTTAATAGGGGTTGGAAGAAGATGAAGAAAATTGGGTCGAGATATATCACCGATTATTTTTCAGGAGATATTTTTTTTAGCTAGACCGCTAGAAAAACTTGTAGATAAAATCATGAAAAGTATGATTTATTTAAATCAAGAAGACCCAAAAAAGGATTTTATGTTCTTTATTAACTGTCGAGGTGGAGGAATGGTATAGGGATTCGTTGTTTATGATACTATGCAATTCGTAATAGGGGATGTATCTACAATAGGCATCAAGTTAAATGCTTCAATGGGAGTTTTCCTTCTACATAGGGGGATGTTTTCTTTGGGTTAAATGCAATACTTTCCCAAAGTGCCATCGAAGTGGTTTTCACTAGAGGACAATTTTTTTTATTTTTTCTTTTTCAATCCCTTTTTTCATTTTTTTTGGATTTTTGATTATTTTTTGATTGTTTTTCTATTTTTAGATTTACACCCTTCAAGACTAGGCATAAAATTTTTTGAGATGCAATTTGTTAGTTGGCTCCTACAAGGGTTCTCCTTTAGGTGTTGACAATTGGTATGCTCTTGATCCATAGCTAAATGTGACGATAAAGGGACCCAACCAATTAGGCTCAAAATTTCCTTTACTGTCCTGATCCGGAAGGTTCTTTTGATTCTGCTTTAGGAAAAGATCCCCTACCTAGAAAGACTGATATTTGATTTTCTTATTATATCTATGTTTTAGTCAGTTTTGATATACTTGCAAGTGATTGAGAGCATCGAGACGATGCTCGTCCAGGAATTCTAGCTCATTCAACTGAGATACTATATTATTCATCGATGATCAGGTTCTATAGTGACACTCACAATGATGGGAGCTCAACCTCAATAGGCAGGATAGCTTCTGATCCATAGACCAAGGAGAAATGGGTTACACCTATTGGCATGTGTATACTAGTTCGATAGGCCCAAAGAGTGGGATTCAACTGCAAATGCCAGCCATAGCTAGCTTTGTTGACCATTTTCTTCAGGATTTTTAGGATAGTTTTGTTCATAGCCTTAGCTTGACCATTACCCTAGGGATAATACAGGTAGAGAATCGGTGTTGGAAGTTGAATCTTTGACATAGCTCTTTCACATCCTAATTCTTAAAGGGTGTTCCATTGTCTAAGATTAGGGTTTGAGGAACGCCATAGCGATAGATTTGATAGTTTAGGATAAACTTGGCAATTTTTTCCCCATTATGTAGGTCATAGGAATGGCTTCAACCCACTTAGTAAAGTACTCAGTGGCGGTTATGATAAGCTTGTGGCCATTGGATGAGTTTGGGGTGATTTTTCCTATGAGGTCAAGCCCCAACTATGAAAAAGGCTAGGGTGTGATCATGGGTTGCAATCTTGAGCTGGGGCATGGATTAGACCTCCATGTTGTTGACACACATCTCTGCACATGTACTGATGAGATTCTTTTTCCATAGTTGGCCAATAGTACCCCATCCTCAATAGTTTCTTAGCTAACATCATACCGCTAGAATGGGACCGACATATGCCATCATTTACCTCTATTAAAGCAGTCAAGGCTTCCTCTTGGTTAAGACATCGTAGCAATACCCATTTGATGCTCCAGCAGTAAAGGGTATCACCTAAGATCATGAATCGAGATGCCTTTTTGACAAAGGTATTTTTAATATTTGAGGTGATATCAGATGGGAGGGTTCCTCTGCTTAGGTAGATGAATATTTCATGATACCACAGGGATCCAAGACCAACAATGACACATGCAAATTCTAATTTAGGGATCTTGAAAGTTGGTATGAGAAGTTGTTCTACCAAGAATTCACGTTGGAGGACGTTGTTTGGAATGTCTAGTAGTGATCAGATCATTTCCATGGTGTCTTTTGCTCTATTGTTTATGTGAGGAATTTGCTCAAAAGTTATTTCTATAAAAAGTTCCTTAAAATTTTCCACCATTTTTTTGTAAGGAGTTAGCTTATCATCCTTAGTTTGGTAGTCATCATTGACTTGGTTGATAACCAACTATGAATCTCCATATACTTTCATTTCTTGTATCTACCAATTAACCGCTATCCTTAGACCTATGATTAGGGCTTTGTACTCAACAATGTTGTTAGTACGCGAGAATGACAGTCGGTATGACTTTGGAATGCAATCACCTTGAGGGGTGATGAAAGTAATACCTACTCTTAATCCATGTTGAGTGAACAGTCCATCAAAATACATCTTCCACTATCTTGTAAGGCTGATAAGGAACACTAATTCATTAGGGAATTTAGATATCAAGGGGTTCTTTGTATAGATGGGTGCCTCTACTAGTTGATTTGTGATCACTTGTCCTTTGATTTCCTTTCTCTCCACATACTCTATGCAAAACTCCATTAAGATCATTAACCATTTATTCATTTGTCATGTGAGAGTTTCTTTGGATAACAAGTATTTTAATGGTTCGATCTTTGTAATGAGCTTGATTTGATGTGATAGCATGTAGCATATGAATTTTTTTGAAGCAAAACCTATTGCTAGGCATGCCTTCTCAATGAGTGAATAGTTCATTTCATAACCCACCAAATTTTTGTTGATGCAGTAAATAGCTCTTTCCTTTTCAATTTCATCATGTTGTTCTAGAAGAGCTCCTAGTGTTGTTGATGTTACTGAGATATATAGGATCAAGGGTTTGTTTGGTATTGGTGGCATGAGCATTGGAGTTGTTAGTAGGTAGTATTTGATTTGTTGGAAATCTTTATCACACTTCTCATCCCACTTGTAAGTTATTCCTTTATGGAGAAGATGCAAAAAAGGGTGGATTTTATTTGATAGTTGTGTGATGAAACTTCTGATGGACTGCAATCTTCCTTGTAATCCTCTCATCTACTTCAATTTTGTGGTAATTCCATGTCGAGGATGGATTTTACCTTTGCTAGATCAATTTCTATCCCTTGTGAGACGATGAAGCCAAGAAGTTTCCTTGATGTGACCCCAAAGACATACTTTTTTGGATTTAGCCTTACCTTGTATTCTTCAAGTCTGTCAAAGATGGGTCCTAAGACTTGTTTATGCTCACTCCTTTTCCTTGATTTTTCCAAAATATCATCCACATAATATTCAATTGTTTTGTGGATCATGTCATGAAATATGGGGGTCATTGCTCTTTGATAGGTTTCTCCTGCATTCTTTAACCTGGATGGCATTACATTCCAGCAATAGGTTCCCCACGGACAAGTGAACACAGTTTTGTGTTGATCCTCCTTGGTGATTATGATTTGATTGTAGCCTAAAAAACCATCCATGAGTGAGAGCATTTCATGCCCTACTGTTAAGTCCACAATGAGATCAATGTTATGAAGAGGGAAATCATCCTTTGGGAGTGCCTTATTTAGGTCTCTGAAATCAATGCATATTCTGATGCCCCTAGTGGGTTTTGAGACTAGTACCACATTTGATACCCACTCAGGATAATCTATTGGTCAGATGAATCCAACGTCAAGAAGCTTTTGTAACTCTAGTTTCACCAATAGTGCTATTTGAGGGTATCTTCCTTAATTTTTGCTTGACTGGCTTGGCTTCAAGATAGACTACTAAGTGATGCACAACTACTTCAGGATCAAGGCTTGGAATATCTGTGTATGACCATGCAAAGTTAGCTCTTCACTCTTTTAGGAATGTTGCTAGGTTATTCTATTCTTCATCCAATAGGGATTCAACATAAAAAGTGATCTTAGGTGCTTCTTTTGTTCCCATGTTGACTGGTGTGGCCTTTTTTTCTAGCATTGTTGACTTTTATGGATGCATTGCACTAAGGGGGAGATTGAATCCCTCAACCTTGGGTGCCTCAAAGAGGTTTTCACCATTGGGTGTGTCCCTTGTTTTTAGTATTTTAGGATCAAAGAGTGCCACCATGTGGTTTTCACTCAAGAATTTGCATGTTAGTTGCATTTCATCAATTTTACGATTGAAGGATTCAATCGTCTCCCCATAGTACACCCCTGTGTCTAGCTCTATGTCAAAACCTACTTTGTGATCTACCCATGTGGTAAGTTGTCACAGAGTCTGATGAATTCTGAGATTGCTTCATCATTTTCAAATATACTATGTGTATTTCAATTGGTTGATTGCTTGGAACAAAGGATGTTATGGATATCATAAGGAGGGTGTTATTCTCAAATAGGTGGGAAACATCTAGGGGGAAGTCATCTAAGGTTGTATCACATGATGTAGGTAAGCAAGAAGAAGCCTTAGCCTATTTAGCAGAAGTACCTTTGCCAATATGGGTGACCTTGCTAGTAGTACAACCTAGAGCAAGATTCTTTAGTCGTTTCTTAGGAACAATAAGTTCTAGAAAACCATTATTATTTTGTCCTAGCTTCTCATTCTTGTTGTATCCCCA
Source organism: Sequoia sempervirens (assembly GCA_007258455.2). Taxonomy (NCBI): domain Eukaryota; kingdom Viridiplantae; phylum Streptophyta; class Pinopsida; order Cupressales; family Cupressaceae; genus Sequoia; species Sequoia sempervirens. The sequence continues at coordinate 14,018 of VDFB02201662.1, read as the reverse complement.
TCCCTTCATTAGTTGTAAGCCTTTGTTGTCATCTTCCATGGGAAGAACAGGGATAGATTGTTCATCCTGATAGAGGAGTTTAGAGATATCTTCTTCATTGATATCTTCTTGGTTCAAATCCCCCCACTTGGTGAAGGTAGTGGCTGCCATCTTGATTGTTTTGGGTTCTTTGTTGTTAGTTGTGGGTTTCCCATGTGACTAAGGAGAATTAGGTAACTCTCCTAAGACAAAGGTGTTCTTTATTAGCTTGTAGTTCCCACAACCATCATCTTGAATCACTGCTTTGACGTCAGGTATACTCTACACAATAGATGGTTTTGCTTATGAGGTAGATGCAAGGGATGATGGGTCAACAAATGAGGTAGATGGTGTAGGCCCCTCATCATTCTTGGGTATTTGGGGTATCTTATAGAATTTGGCCTCAAAATTCTTGAAATAGTGTAAAGGCTCAGGATCTCCATGGTTAGTGATTTCTCTGCCTTTGAAAGGAAACTTCACACACCAATGATAGGCCACAAATACAACTTTTAGGGAATGGATCCATGGTCATCCAAGAAGGATGATATAGGGAAGATCAAGATCAAGCACTTGGCATGTAGTTTCTACAATGAGACGTCCCACTTGAATGGAAGTACAATGATACCTTGTGATACTTGTTCTTGGTCGTCATATGCCTTGATTGTGGTATTTTTTTTCCCTCTTAATAGTATCCTTTGAATAGCCTAAATTTTTATTAGCTGAAGGGAGAAAATGTTTGATCCCACACCTCCATCTAATAAGACTCTTTTGACCTTGTTTTTATGAATGATAACCTCAAGGTCTAAAGCACGGTTATGAGATGGTTGTGATGATAGTTCTTGCTCGGAGAAGGTGAGAAGATGATTAGTGATATGGCCCACCATAGCTTGAAAATGATTGGTATCAATATCCTCAGGAACAAATGACTCTGATAAAGCTTTCTCAAGGATTTCCCTATGTGCAGGTGATAGACTCAACAGTTCTAGGATTGATATCTGTGTGAAGGTCTTTTTGAGCTATTCTAAGAGATTGTATTTGTTGGTACTTGTTGTTGGTGAAATAGGTTGTTCCCTAGATTGAGATGGGACTCCTTGGATGGTGACTTTACCATCTCGCGTGGTGACTCCACACTCTGCACTATGTCCTTTGATGGTGACAATAGTGATGATGCTATCATAAGAAGCAACTAAATTGGAATAGGTATGTTGTATGTTCATTTAATCCTTATCTTTTCCAATGTTTTCTTTATTATGATATGGCATAGGGTTCTTCTATATCTTAAGATCCTAGTTCCAGATGATACCTCAATAGATATGGTATCATTCTCTATGAGGTCTTGAATAATATTTTTGAGTCACATGCAATTTGTTGTTTTGTGTCCTTTGATCTTGTGAAAATCACAAAGGTCCTTCTTGTTATACTAGGATGGTTTCTCTTGTGGTTCTTGGTAGTTTTCAAAGTTAGGAAGTGTGATCAAATTTGAATCTACCAAATTTTTCATTATAGTTTTGATGGGTTCAGATAGCTATGTGTACTTGTGTTTAGGATAGTTGTTCTTGTTATTGGTTTTCCTTTGTTGCATGTCAGTGTTGTTGATCTGATTGTTTTGAGAAGGTGTTGTTTGTTGCACAATTAGTTGGATGTTAGCAAATTTACTATTGTTCAGTCTCGAAGCACGTAGGATTACCTTAGCATCTACCACACTAGATTGTTTGTCACATTCTTGTTCTTATCCCATACATGAGGCTTGTCATTTGAACTAGTTGATGGGAGGTTGTCTTTTTAAGCTTGAGTATTTCCTTGTGAGATTATAGCTCTCTCAATGTTAAGGGTTGTAGGGACAAGTTTTCCATATGATGTGATGCATTGCATTTTTAAGTGGAAGGATAGATCTGGGTTTAGATTTTCTATGATGATTCCTACTTGTTGCTCATCAGGAAGAGGCCACTTAATTTTACTAGCTCTTTGTCTCCACCGTTGTAATAAATTTTTGAAAGATTCTCCTTTTTTTTGTCTAAGGGTGTATAATTCTTCTGGACTGACGCCCATGTCAAGATTAAAGGAGAAGTGATCAATGAATTCATCGATAATTTCCTAGAAATTTTTTATGCCAGGAGGTAGATGAGAAAACCAATCCATTGCAGGACCTATTAAACTTTGAGGGAAGAGGCACATTAGATATAAATCATTGTAGGCCACCTCCATACACATGATGTTGAATTCTTTGACATGGTCCACAAGACTTCCTCTCCCTTTGTATTTGTCAAATTTGGGGATTTCAAAGCTAGGAGGGAATGGTACCATTGCAATGTTTTGATCAAATGGATAGGGAAATAGATTCTGTGTATGGGGCTTCTTTGTCTTTCCCATCCGAAGGTCCTGCATTTCTTAATATAGTGCCTTAAAATACGATGCTAGATCATCTTACGGATTTGGTGGAGGGACATATGGTGGAATGATGGATGCATTGTATGTGGGGTTCTGATATGATAAAGTGTTGTATGGAGTGTATGGTGGGGTGAGATTATGTGAAGGCAATTGAGGGGTTGATGTATATGTTCCTAATGTGTTTGGATTGATGATATTCAATTAAGGATTATAATAGAAACCTTGTTGTTGTTGGGAATACTTTTGAGCTAGTAAGGCTTGTTGTTGAGCTTCTTGTTGTTGTTGTTGTGCTAAGGCTACTTGCTATTGTTCTTGTACTACTAGAACTGCTTGTTGTTGTTGTTGTTGGGTAAACCCACAAAAGTGGTTTACAATTCTAGTGAGGAAGGAAAAGTTGCAAAAAAGACCCCATGTAAAAGATGGTTTTTAGAGGTTCAAACGAAATTTTTGTTTGAGCGAACCAAAAGAGGGCTCGTTTGAACCTTGGTTCGAGCGAACCCATTAAATGAAGGGACCCACCATTCCTGAAAAAAATGAAAAGAAAAACTTTGTGGAAAGAGAGTTCACCCTAAACCCCTTATTTGCCCAAACCCCCTTTTCCCACCTTCTCACCCTTGGCACCAAAAATTCCAAAATTTTTCCCTTCAAGCTTGGGTTGAGAATGAAAAATGAGGGAGACTCTTCATAGGACCCAACCTGGAGCCGATAGTCCCCTAATGAGCTATCCAATGAATATAATTTTACCGTTTTAGTTTTCACATGTATTTGTTTTAGTTTTATTAAACATGGTTTTCACCAAAACAAAGCTCTTTGTTCTACACGTGGAAAAATAATAGATTATAAAAAATGAGTGCAATTCAGATATTAAAGTTTTTGATCCAACAAAAAAAATTGAATTTCCTCGACACATACAAAAAAAAAGTTATGTTGTATACAGCTTGGCCTATGTCCAATTGTAATTGGGTTTGACTTTGAAACTTGATTAAGGCATCCCACAAAACCCCATGAAACCAATTAGGAACTCGTGATATCATATAGTTACAAATCTAAATTTGAAAAAAATAGAATTTTATCCTTCATAGAAAAAAAAAGTTATGTTGTATACGTTGAGCCGCCACTCCTTAAAATAGTGTTTAACAAAAAACTAATTTTTGAAGGAGATGGAGAAAGAAGTGCAATCTAATTTCAAATTTTTTGAAAAAAATATGTTTAGAATCTACAGACAAAATGTCACAATTCACTAGTTTGCATTATCTTCAAATTCCTCATGATTTAGCCACTATAGGTGCCCAAAAGTGAAGATTTAGTTAGAAAAAAATATTTCAATGTTGAGTTTGGCCAAAAAATTGTAAACTAGTATTGTGGGATCACCCCGCTATTGTTGTGTTGCTAGGGCTACTTCTTGTTTTTGTTGGATATCTTCTTGTTGTTGCTGTTGCTATTGGATGGATTGTTGTTGTTGTTGTTGTTAATGTGCTACTAGGATTGCTTGCTATTGTTTACGTTGTTGTAAGGCTTGTTGATACTCTTGTTGTGCTTGTTGTAAGGAAAAAGCATGTGCTTGCAATGTAGGATCAGGTGGTTGGGACATATGTGATGGATTGGGGATATTGATGTTTTGAATGGGTAATGGATTGTTGATGAGAGGTGGAGGGTTCCCTTGGTTCAACATTCCTTGTGTGATGGTGGATTGAGATGGAGGAATGTAAGTTTGAGGTCCCATTTGATTTTGCATGGTAACAGGAACTATGGGGAAAGATGAGGATGATTTCATCATATTTTGTGATGTTAAGGGAATATTGAGACCTTGATTCCATTGATTAAAAAGGTTCCCTTGTCCCATGTCTTGAGGATTTCCAAGTGTGATAGGGATGTGGACAAGTATTGCCTTGATTGATGGGATTTGTGACCAAGGGATAGTTTTGAGGTGGATTGATGATGGATGGGATGGATGTACTTTGTGAAACTGATGGTATGGATAAACCCATTGGAGGAGTGGGAAAAGATGTCCCTATTTGCATTAAGGATTGACTCTGGGATATAGTATTGACACACCCTTGTGTGTTGTTTTGAGACATTTGGTCTATGCTGCTTTGTGTGATAGTGGGTACACTTATGGTACTCATGGGTATGGAAGAAGAGGGGTTTCCTCGATATGTTGAGGTTTTTGTGGAATAATAAAGTTAAAATGGTTTATATGGTTGTTTGGGATCTTCGGGAATAGGAGGAGCACCAAAGGTAAGTTTCCAAGTGGTTGTGTGAGATGGAGGATTGGTTTCAAGTGTACCCACAAGTGTGTTTCTTTCAAATTAAAGAGCATGACAAAAGTCTGGAGCAAGGCTTGTTGCAATATTGTGAATGTAGGTTTGATGTAGCCCTAGTGATGGAGTTGTGGAGCCTTGTGTCAAATTATGTGCAACATATGATGGGGAGATAGGAGCTACATTTTCAAAGGCTTGATGTTCCATGAGTTCTTCCCTAGTGAGTTCAAATGGATTGTTTGTGATATATTCTATCTCATATGGCCCTGATGGTGATGAAGGTTGTTGTGATGGGGTAACTTGACTTCTTGGATCAAATTCTAAAGGATTTGGATCACTTGAGGTAAATATAACTTTTTTTTCTCCATTATTCTCTTGTGTTGTGATCTAGTCTTTACCATAAATTTTGGGTCACCTTTAGGAGAGTTGTGTTGAGATTTGTAATGTTTGAACTCTCTAGTTAACTCAAATCTAAGTAAGAGGGACGCTCTAAGCCTTTTTGGAGCAATGATGATAATGGGAGATGAAAATATGGGTGATGTGGAGAGTGTTCTTTGCAAACATTTTGGGACAACACTTTTGACTTACACTTGATGTTTTGATGTTAGGATAAAGGATGTTTATGAACTTGGAAATATTTTGGGTAGACTCATGACCTTCAATATAAACTAGTTCAAAGAGGATAACTAACTTAACTAAGTGCATGGAAAAGGATACATTTCACATACAAAATAGATAAGTTAGGGGTTGGTTTGATTGATGTTCAAGTCAAAAGGTGTTGATGTAATCAATTTTTTTGCAAAGTTTGGTGAAGTGAGAGATGAAATTTGATGGAGGGATGGATGAAATGTTGACCCAATGCTGACTTAGAATGGACCTTTCCTTTTGACAAGACCAAGGTAGTGAGAATGATGTTAAACCTCTAAAATTTTCAAATCCTAAAGAATAATGTTGGCCTAAATGAGAGGATAGATGTGGGTATGTAAACCTGTTCGGTTCCTCCTAGCTCGAGCATAATGGTTTCTCAATAGAGGTTATGATTGCGATAAAGTATTAAGGCCCACTTCCTGCTAAATTTGGAATTACAATACCTACGTCTGTAATGGAGACTTGTAGATCTTCCCCTATGGATTTTGATTTTGTGATAGATCATTTAGGGGAGTTCAAGACCATGAAAAGAACCCAATGTTCTAGATAGGTTGATTATCATGAAAAAGACCTAGATTTTTACTCATAAAGAACATGTACATGTGTGGATGTTTCCTCAATGTGCATTCATAAAATTTTACTAACAACTTGTTTCTGTTGAGGTAGAGTGCTAAAATGTGGTTTTGGATTGCCTTTGAACTAAGATGCTTAAGTTTGAAATGACGATATGTAGACCTTCTTTTGGGGATTCTAATTTTACATGATATCATTTAGGAAAGTCCAAGTCTATGGAAGAAAGGAAGATATTTATTGCCATGCGGGTGGTGGTAAATGGTCCTTCCAACCTCAATATCAGATTCTTCCTCTTCTTCATCTAAAATGGTTGTTGTGTTTCTCCACTGGGTAGGTGTTTCTTTGGTTCCAAAAATGAAGCTTCTCAAACTACTAATGAGATCGGTTTGTTCTCCATTAATGAGTTCAAAGTTTGGTTGAATGATAGCACCTAGAAGATCTGGTTGTTCAACGAGAGCAATCGGTCTCCAAATAGTCATTTGGGGTTCAATTGTCAGTTTATCTTGCTTAAATGAATTTATTTTACCACAATCACTTGTCTTGATTAAGTTTTCAAACTAAATGTTTATGTCAAAAAAATCATAACTTTCACAATGTCCATTTCATGAAAATCATGAGGTTGAAGCCATAATTGCCTATGTTGTCTTTGGAAAATATGGATTTGAGATATAAGTCAAGAAATTTAGAAATCTCTAAAGATAGAAATCCTTAGGACAAGCAGTAATATCAAGGCTATCTTCAAAAGATATCCATATTTAAGCCAAAGTGTTTGAAATTTTGAAGAAGATAGTGGATGTTTTTTTTGGTAACATTTTGAAACCAAGCAATGTATTAAACTGATTCAGAATCATTTATAATCCTAGGTTTGAAATTTCTATACTTGTTGAGTCCCCACTCAAATTTCTCCAAACACTAAGACATTGCGAACAGTTAGAGATTTGGCAATACTGGCTCCCCTCCATGGCACACACTTCTTAGGACCACCAAATCTCAAAATCCTTAAAATCCGGAGATCAAAAGGATTTTTCTATTTCAGCAATGGATAGTAAAAATGTGGGGCAGCTTTAGAACGACCATTCTTGCACCAACAAGTATTAAGGATTTTTTGATTCTAAACAATGGTTCATAATAAGGGCTTCCAGTTTAGGGGATACTATGATAAACTCCATCAAGAGGTCTCCCAACCCTTAGAACAAGGGCTTTATGCATCATACAAATAATGGGGGAGAGCTATCATGTACCACATCCCATTGATCACAATTTTTATTGCAACCACACATTTATATAGTCATTTGGAAGAGCTTGGATTTAGCTCATTATCGCTCAAGGGTCATTCCCTCCTTTTGAAGTGGGGAGGCAGGATCTCTAAGGATAAACAATAGCAAGGAAGTACATCCGTAGTTTGATCATCTTCATTTGTATGAACAAAGAGAGAACACATTCCATGCCTTTTTCTCACACTCGCAAAGGGGTTCAATTTTAATCTGAATTATACAAAGTGTTAAGGAATGTTTCTATTTCTCAAGGCCGTCAAATGGCGCGAGATAATTGCATACACATTCAACAATAGAAGTGTAAGTCACAAAACATAGCAAATAGTTGTAAATTTTAACCCCTAAGCTAAGATGACTTCATTTTATACACCAAACAAAATGTGAAGTTGCTTTGTTCAATTTTAAACCCAAAAGACAATGATGAGATGAGGGTTCAATTTTAGTCCCGTTTGAGTATTCATTTTAAATAAACCCAAATGAAATTTAGTGAGGTCCTAGAGCAGAAAGTAGAAATCATAAAAAGTTGGGTTATAATTGCCCCAAAAGCATCAAACGCTTGTTACAATCATAGAATTTCAATATAAGAAGGATTTCTTCACTTTAGCTCCATGTCATCCAACCTACAAAACTTGGTTAGTCTAACAACCAGAACAATGTTAGAAGTGCATTAGTGATCTGACGAATTAAGAAAATTAAAGCACATGTCAAAAAAATGATTATAAAACTTCTTACTAGAGTTGGGCATCGCTCTGCAGTAAAAACAGAGAGCACGATAGCATCGCTATTTTATCGAGCATCACTCTGGTGAATTTGGAGCATTGCCATTTAAAATCTTTGATACCTCTATATTAAATTAGCGTTGTTATTTATTTAATTGACATCAGCGCATTTAATCAACATCGCTATTTGAAATAGCGATAGCATTGATATATGGACACACTTCAAAGGCATTGTTACATTTGATTTGGGCGTCGTTGTATCCTACAAAAAAGAAAACGAACAAAATTTGAGGTAAAAATTGATCAAATTATTGGTTTTCACTCCTAGCGCTAGAATGTGGATTGAGGATTGTCAGTGTGGGTCGATTGTAATGCTTGATCCATGATGATTTGAAGCATAATTTAGCCACTAAACCTCAATCTCAAAAAAGATCATTCAAATTGAAAGTTAAACTAAGCATTTATTGAAACTAAAAATTGCAAACTACAATAATAGTTAAATGTCTACTCTAACCCATTTGAAACTTATCCCGTTTTGAAATTGGTGTCATGATGATGTGGAACAACAACCCTTTCCTAATCCCGTGATTTGTGAGCCTATTTCTATCGATTTTGTTGAAGAGAATCAATGAAACCATTGTGATAAATGGATGAAAACTTGATTTATGCTAAATTAAACATAATGCAAGCTAAATTAACATGATGTTATGCTATCTAATTGATCTAAGTATGCAATTACTAATCTAATCTAAGCTAATTCTAAGCTAAAAGATTCAAACCCTAATTTATAAACAAGCTAAGATGGATGCATGTAAGCCATTAATTGATGTCTTAAGCTATTATGCAACTAAAAATGAACTAAAATTAACTAAAAGTGAGTAAATTGAGAGTTTGAATGCAAGTGAATTCAACAACATAAGTTTGCAATTGAAAGATGGATCCATTTGTCTCTAAATAGTGTTCTATTTATAGGAAAGCAAATGAGAAATGAAGGGTTGAGATCAAAAAGATCAATCAACACTCAAGGATGGAGGAAATAAGAGGCATGGATCATGGATTCTCATCAATGGGCGAGAATGCAAGATGGGATTTAATCAGGGGTTCTCATTTGTTCCAAACAAACACAATTTTGACCTACACACATAGGTCACCAGGTGACTTGCTCAAGAGGTCACAAGTTTAGCTCGTTCAAGAAGCCAAGTGAGATGATTGGAGGAGAGAGAATATTCTTTGGAATATTCTCATGGGTGAGGATAAAGATATTTTGCCAATTAAAAGAAAATTTTAAATTTTGTGCAAAAAACGGATAAGGAATATTCCCTTTTTGAAGGAAGATTAGTTTAATTTCTAATTAAACAAGGTTTAATCATAAAATTAGGGGATTTAAAGAATTAAAGTGATATTCATTAAATTAAATGACTTAATGAATGGGGGAGAGATGAAATGGCATTTAATTAAATAACTTAGTGTTATTTAATTAAATTAGAAGACTTAGGGAATTAAATTAAATATTTTGATCTATTTATTTAATTTAATGAGATGAAATGTTAGCATGAAAGGGGGTGAATTAACCTCATTAAATGTGTTAGGTTAATAGATGAAAATGATGCAACTAATTAATTAGCTAGGATAATTCAATTAATTAAGTGAAAAGAGGATGGGTTTCAAGAGGAAATGATGTTAGTAAACCTGATTCAAGTGTATGATATCATCTAGGACATTTTTCAGTGTCTACAATAGTATAAGTCGAAACCCCAGATAATGAGTTAGAAAGAATAGGTTGCAACAGTCACATTGCCATTCAAAAAAATGACCTAGTCTTGTGCAACATTCACATAGGGTTTAACAATCACATTGTAAGGAATTGAAATGCATTGAAATCTATAAACAGTGTAAGTTGAAACCCTGAATATTGAGTCAGAGGGTAGTGGGTGAGAAACATTTACAGTGCATATAACTGATTTATATAACCAGGCATATAGAACATAACAAATACCCAGGAATTGAACTAAAATGACTTGACATTCAAAAATAAAGAAAGTTGAAACCCCAGATATAATTGTTACAAACTGGTGGTTGATAAATAGTTACAGTGCATAGAATTGATCTATATTGGCAGGCATATAGAGCATAAGAAAACTCCAACAAATGAACTCAAATGACTTGACATACATAAATAGTGTAAGTTGAAACCCCAAATATTGAGTTACAGGTTTGTGGATCACATAACTTTTACAGTGCATAGAATAGATCTATATTGGTAGGCATGGAGAATGTAAAAAAACCTAAAAAATGAATAGAATTGAGTGGACATTCACAAACAGTGTAAGTTCAAGTTCCCCAAATGTTGAGTTACAGTTTTTTGTGAGAAACATTAACATCACATACAACATATTGCCATTGGGACATAAAGAATTTAAATGAAAAACCAAAGGTATTTACAGTATTGTGAAAAAAATTTGCATAGCATTGAACAGATTGGCATTCATAGGCATAAACAATAAGTTTTTGTACAGTACCTATACTTGATAGTGTGTTACTGCTACTGCTTCTTCTCCTCTTTGTCCATTTGCCTCTAGGAGAATGCAACAGTGCATATGAAAGAGATGTGGTAAATGGAAATGCATTTTTGAATTTGAAAATCTCTTTATATGTTCAATGTTGTTTGGTATGGAGTTTTTTAATTTTGGTCCTCCTTTTTCAAATTTGAAAATATGTATGGGTGCCTTCAATTGCATAGTTTATATGTATTTATGGCATGCAGTGTTTGTTTGGTGCTTAGGTAATTTTGGTGGCCTTATTGTCATTTTTTTGGTGCTTGTAGGTGGCAAAATAGGAGAATGCACCAGTTGTCATGCATAGGGATTTGACCAATGGGACAATTCTTAATGATTGATTTTCCTTTTAGTGTTGTATTGCTAGCACAATGGGATAGGGGGTGGGTTTGATTGGATTTGGTGATGGAACATTCTTGGCTCCTATTTGTTTTCCTTGATGTACACATATATTAAAATATTGGAGGTGATGTAATGCAAATGGTGATATTATAGGGGAGCATGGGTTATACTAATTTAATATTTTGGGTGCAAGTTTTAAAGTTACGGGCCAATAACAATCAATATGGCTTGTATGTTTGTGGTGTTAGATGTGCTTTGAATATTCTCTGACATGTAAGACTGTGATTAATTATTTATGTTGGGGACAACTATAAATTGATTATAATACAATTTTGGTGGTACAGTGATTCAAGTACCCTTGTTGACTTTGAGGGTGAAAACTGTTTGATAATTGCATATTAAGGTGGTCTAGTGTGGGGCCCACGTGGGACTACTTTTGTCTCTAGTATAGGCTCCCACCCTACATTGGGCCCCTCTCCCCTAATCAATTGGTAAATGATAAAGGACTTTCATTAAAAAAATTAATATCTCTCTCGATAGACAGGGCTTCTTGGTTAGGCATGAAAATGAATTAGTTTCTCTTTTGAAACAAAATATTCCAAATCTTATTTGAGTGCATTGTATAGCTCATCATGTGTCACTAGCTATAGAAAATGCTTCTAAGAGGATAATTGAGTTGTTATTTTTTGAAAAAATACTAGTAAACAAAGTACATTCATGGGTTCAAAATTCACCAAAAAGAAATAACAAGATTAATGATTTTCTTATAATTATACAAATTGATTTTTTAAATATTTTACAAATCCACACAATTAGATGGTTATCTCCAAAGGAGAAGTCATATTAAGGCTTGTGAATCTTATGCCAACTATCTTAACTTTGTTGAAAAAATATAAGAAGTGTTCATTATTATATGAAAATACAAGGATTTACTCTTATTTAGTTTTGTTTGCATATGCTTGCTGATATTTTAAGTGAACTCATAAGTTGAATAAGATTTTTTAAGAGGAAAATGTAAGCATCAGAGTTATTGGTTAACTCTTGATGAAACAATGATAAATTTATATAGATGGTTTTTGAGAAAAAAGGTTCATTTGTAGAAGATACAACTTATCTTTCAAAATTCTTGGTTGATTATGAATTTGGATGTATTGAAATCAAAGAAAATGATGTCATTGATAGATATGCATTACAATATATACCTATTCAAATTGATGAATTTGAGAATGGGAATGTGGGGAAGTATACCATGAAACCTTGAATCAAAGGAACATAATATAATTTTGAACACATCATAGAAGGCTATATTCAATCCCTCATTGATTGTTTGAAGAAATATTTTTAGATCATTTTTTAATGAAGAAAAAATCTTTAGCCCTTCTTATTATCCATCAAGTCATCAAACTCAAGATAATATCTCAAAGTGTTTGCTTGATAAGCTTCTCCAATATTTGCAACATACTACAAATAATGTTAATGAATTTATATCCATCTTTGATGTTAGTGGTGGAGAAAAGGAGTTAGGCTCTTTTTTATTAAAGATGCACAAAAAGTATTTCCTACCACAAAACATTGGCATGGAAGCTATTCTCATATGATGAATTTATAACAAGTTGTTCTTGTTTGTGCTACAAATCTACACTCGCTTGCTAAGCTTTTCCAACTGCACTTAGCAGATTTGGACCAACATTGGAATGCTTTCAGGTTGTGGGTAACCTTTTGAAAGCAGACCTCCGGATTGTGGGTAGCTTCCCCGTTTGATATCACTTAACTATTGAATTTCTAAGATAAGGGTAAGAGTTGCATGAAATAAACCTAATGCTGGAAAGAAACTAAAGTGATACACCAAAACAATTTAGACCTGCTAATAGCCTTGCACACTCAAATTAATATTTCAAAGCTAACTCACACAAATCCCTATCCAATGCAGTTCACATCAATAATTTATAAAGAGGTCTGTAACATTGTTCTTAAAAGGAAAAGACAGACTTCACAACAATAACACTACTAAACAACACAGTTTATAACCTGTAAACATACATTTTCTGTCAAATGGATGCATGAAACATGGGACAAGTTGTAAGGAAAATGACTTTTCACAAAACAAACTGATCAACCATTAATAACACACCACAAAACATGAAGAGAAAAGGTAACAATGCCCCAATCTATTAAATCAAAGTGCTTATTGTATATTAGGTATGTCTGAGTTACAATGCAACTTCATGAAAAATAACTCGAAGAGAGTAGCTATCCTCCTGCTGAAAAAGAAAGAACTCCTAAAATGTTAAAAAATGAACATACTTAACCAACACCCACCAAAACCTCCAACACACGTGCTTCTAGAAGATTCTCCTTGGATAAAACAGAAATGGCCTCAAAAGAACCTTCTAGAAGTCTCTAAAATGCCCTCTACATGGAGAAAAAACAAGCTAAGTCAATAGCCATCCCAAAAGTGTGACAAAAATACCTCCAGCTGGCCTCATTCCCACTAAAAATAGTCCAAACAACATCACACACTTCCCACACCTCTGCAAATCATCATTGGTCCTATTTCAACATTTGACCACATTCCCCATCATGCAATATGTGTGTTTCTAAAAACACATGGCTTTTCAAGCATTAAATATAGTGATCTTGTTAAGTGATTTATAAAACATCAATTAACAAATCACTTTACAATTAGGCTCAAATCAAAAGGGGCCCACCATTTTTCTGTGTTACATTAGCATTAAAAGGCACAATAAAAGTGATTTTAAAATCACTTACATGATATTTTCAGATATGGAATAAAATGTAACATCAAATGCTATGGCAAAAGATTTCAAAAGCTTCAAAGGCACTTTGACTATCAACTTACCACCCATATTTTGCATTCTTCCCACACATGTCATAATCACATGGTTTGCAAAGGCACATAGTATCAATATTACTTGGCTAATAAGGCCGACCTCCAAGACTCTTGGAAAGAATATTCCAAGTCACATGATGTTGGAAAGACAAGGCATCACTTAAGGGTCTCATGGCAACACATTGTCAATACACACTTCAGTATAAGTCAAATAAGGGAAGAAATCCCTAAGGAATAAAATTCCTAAGTGATAACACATGACATAGTGAAGACTTAACAAAGCTTTTTAAGTGGGAAAGTTTATAAGGTATGAAATGCCTAAAGGGGAACACATGTTTTAGCCCCATTACATTTCTCATGTGTTGATTTTTTTAAAACAAGGGATAAAA
>VDFB02201660.1:0-14401 GCA_007258455.2 Sequoia sempervirens | reverse complement strand
TGTTTTATCTTATAAAATACGAATATTTATTATATATTTTATTTTGACTGATAATTCAAAAATTTAGAATTATTTAAATTAATGTTAATTAATATATGCATTTATAAAGTGATGTATCTATATATATATAAATACATATATGTTTTAATTGAGGAATATTATATTTCTGATGATTAAGCAAAGGATTATATATTTTATTTTTGGTGATATTTGTAAAGAAAAGATTTATTAAATTTATTTACTTCTCTTTTATTAGTGGAGATAATTGAGAAAGTTATTGGTTTGATTTTGTAAAAGAAATTTTTGCGTGCGAAGATGATTGTTTGATTTATGGAATTATGTTATAAATCAATTTTTTTTTATTTTGAATAAACAGTAGGTTTATTTTATGGTGTTTGTTATATAGACTTTTGTGTTGAGTTAACATGAGTGTTTATTTATTTGATTAACGTTATTATAGGAGATAGGGTTGTCGTTGAACTTCCAGAGGTTAGGGAATTTGGTATATTCAATTTGGGTTTTTAGTTCTACTTTCCTTGTGGATGTAATCTTGTGATTACTTTGAGTTTCATTCTTTTGTTAAGTTATTGTGTTATAAGAGTATGGCAAGATGGTTTTTACCTCGCGAATCTCTATCCCATGTTTTGTGAACTTGAGAGTTCAATCCCTCACATTTTGTGGTATGTTAGGGAATTCTAGGGAGAGTGGCTCTATGTGGGCGCCGGCGCACAAAGGGGCTGTCAGGATAACCCACAGTAGAGTTAGTGTAAAAAGTGAAAACCTAACTAAATAATTAGGGGATGGGTAGTTAAACACTAAAAGATAATGATAGATACCTCGCTCACCTGTTAGGGCTTCCAAAGACTAAAGGTGGTCGAGAAGGCCGTGGTTGGCATAATCGTGATCTCGTTTCCACGAGTAATGCACGATTCCGCATGAGTCACCCTATGCGGCGGTGCCTTGAAAAAGGCAGTCAGGATAACCATAGATGGAGGCGGCACCTTGTGATAGGATGTCAGGATAATCCATGAAGGCCATGTGATGACACTCTCCTCTAGCCTTCCCCTTAGTCGTTTTAACTGAAATCCTCTGGAAGTAATTTATGGTTTTGACTTGGAGTCATTTGTTGTCATGTTATGTTAGTAGACTTATGTTGTCACATTTCCTTTGTGTATGAATTCTTTTCCATGTTTGGTGTTGAGTCATATGTGTTACTTTTGACGTCTTGGTCGGGAATCCTTTCTTAACTACTCCTAGCACGGGGGTGGTCGGGTGGAACGTGCTTCGCACCCCGTTGGGTTTCCCATTATGCAGTCATACCTTCAATGCAGAGATTGTGGTGACAGTTTGTACCAGATTTATGTACCATCAGATGTATACATTTATACTTTATTCATGTCTTGTAATTGTATTGTATCTCGCCCATGTGTTGGGATAATGTATCTTGAAACTTGGATAAATGGTTATTGGTATTTAGTTTGTAACATGATGTATTGTTATAAAACACTTTGTAATTCAAAACATTATTCACTGATGTAATTATATATATTTGATGTTGATATGTTGAGTAAATTAGTTTCTCATTGTTTCCAAGTTTTATTGGTTATGTAATCTTGTTTAGCATATGTGGTTCATTCTTATTTTTATGCTTAGCGTTTATCACTTTTATATGAGAGCTCATATCCGTGGAATGAATGTTGGATTAGTTAAGTTTGTTATTGGGTAGTTAACGTAATGTCTCTTCATGTACCCCAAGGGACTTAGGAGTTTAGTATGTATTTGTAATTATGCTAGTTGCAATTGATAACATAGTACTTCTACTTTATGTTTAAAAAAAAAAAAATTGTTGTGTAGTTAGTTGTCCTTTGGGGTTTGCACATCATTGGTGTTACAAGAGGAATTTGAGTTCCTCAGTTGGAAATATTGTTTGTTGGTGTAGTAGCACTAGATGTTGAAGGAAGATGTTTTCCAAATATTTGAAGTATGCTTTTCACAAGGTCAAGACCTTCATCAGTTTCACACATGTGATGAATGCTTTCTATGGTAGGAATGACAGTAGAAGAAATGTTTTCAAGGCTAACTTGGTGTTGTAGATGGACTAATTCCTCATGAATTTGAATAATTTTCTCTTGTGGGATATTATCAGTTCTTGGTTCAACATGCATGCTCCATGAAGGAAATGAGTTTCTAAGCCTATTATCCATGCCTAGTCCACTATTGTCAATACTAGGAGTGGAAGCTCTATATAACCCATGATCCACAATGAGTGGATTAACATGAGATTCCATGAGTTTCAAACTTCTTCTTACTAAGGTATTAGAAATAGGACACCAAACACTCATGCAAAGGCTACTAAATGTAGGGTGAGTAAAAATTCAATGTAAACTAGCCAGAATGAAATGCTTAAAACTGAAATTCTAGAAAGTAAAAGTGAAATACAAAACCAATAAGAAGAAAATTAGAAAATGGACTGTAGATGATAGAAAATGTAGTGTAAAATATGCAACTGGGCTAAGTTGCCCAGGGTGGTGAGTGAGTCCGAGTAGTGATTTTTTTGAAAATAATTAGAATTTTAGAATTTATTTTGATGCCTTTTATGTTTTTTAATGTAGTTCTAATATGGAAATGTAGAATTTTGGTAATTTTGAATGAAATGAAATGCAAAAATTCTAGCTAGATGATATTTTCACTAATGCAAATTTGAAAACCTTAGAATGCAAATTAAACAAATTTAAAATGCAATGCAATGCTAATGTAATCCATTCCTAGAATGAAAATGTACCTAAATAAAAAAAAATATTCTCTAAAGTTAGGTTCACCAAAATGAACGAAATATTTTTGGATGTGGGAGCTCTCTTACACTTCTAGGATTTTGCAGTTAAAAGGAGAGAGGTATCCAAAATTCTTAATGGCTCACTTAAGAATTTATGCCCTTGAGATTCCAATCCAAAGATGATTGAAATTTGTTAAAGTGGAATGTACTAGATGCAAAGAATTGATAAAAGATATTAAATACTAATGTAAAACTAATGAAATGCAAGATGTTTGAAAACACATTGTGATATGAAAAATAACCCAAATATGGAAACAAACATTAACAAAATTAATGAGGTCAAAGGTGTGCACCTAGAAACTAGAAAGTGATAGAGAGGAGCTATAGAATTCCATAGAAGTCACTGTTGAAGCCAATTGGGACTCATACTCCAAGCTAGGCGACTTAGTCTAGTTTCGAGGAGACTCTACCATAATAGGTTTCAAACAGCTTGGTACTCAGAATTATGAAACCTCCATTTTGGGCCTAGTAGTGGGACTCATATGCCAAGATAGGTGACTTAGTCCACTTCTAGATTTTTGGAAAATAAAAAGTATAATCTATAGCTCCCAGTCTGTACTTCTACTCATGACAGGTTTCTAGATCTAAAACTGTAGAATCTGACCTATAGGTGTTCTCCAAACTTCTTTTAGGGATTTGATAACTTTGAATGATTGAGACATATGGTTGAAAATTTTTCACACCTTGCTCTTTGACAAATCTACACACTAGACCAAACCCTTGAAGTAGAAATTTGAAGACATCCAAGTGATAGGTCCAATAGATGTAGACTTGAGAATGCTTAAGTGAATGATTGATAATTGTTTGAATGATTAAATGAATGAATGTGGGTGAAATGAGAGGAAAACCCTATCATACACAATTATTCAATATTTCCTAAAAATACCACATCATAGGCTGACCTTAGGTATTAGAAAATAATAAACTGCAAGAAATTTAAAATTATTTTGATTTTTGAGCCAAATGGGACTCATTCACCCCTAGTGGTGAATGGGTCCCACTTAGGAATTTTAAGTGGGTTTCATAAATTAAGTTGTATTAAATTATGTTTATCAAGATTATTTTCAAAAATAAACTTAAGGCCTGTAAGTGTAAAATGGGGCCAATTAAAGCATAAGAAAGGGTCAATTTATTGATGAAAAGCCTATAAAAGTGTGAAATTTTGTTACAACACTTTAAAATAAGGATCAATAAGTGATAAAGGGAGGTTATTTAGATGAAATACATTAATAAGGTCCAAGAAAAGTGTGAATGTGTGTTACAACTCTTCACAACACGTTTGCAAGGAATCATAAAGTTCTTATTAATTTAAGAGGGTACAAGAGCTAATGTGAGTGAGCTAATCACATTATAACATTAAATCAAGGAAAACTAGGCTAACATCTAGAGGAAGGACCCAAATGAGGATGAAAATTTCCAAAGATACATTTTTCTATGCTATAGTTTCCAACCTTTCCTTCCATATAATGGTCCAAACTTTAATGCACATAGAAGTTTATAAATAATTCAAGATTGAGTCTACCACTTTTTTCTATTTGTCTATAATAATATAGTGTGCATTCATTCAATTAAATGTATTAGAGAATTATCATAGTTTACACAATTCTATCATTATTGCTCCTTCATAATTGAGATAACCTTCTCAGGAATGCTGAACAACTACTTCCCACAATATATTATTTAGGAAAAAAATCCTATAAATCAAGTTTCCAAAAAGCATTGATTACTTTGGTGAGTCTATCTACTTAGAACATTATCCCAGTTTTACCAACATGGAAAAATTGATTTGTCTTGTGTTCGAACATTTTCCCTCTAGAATCTCAAGAGATTATACATGTAAGAATGATGATGAAATCCAATCTTCATTTCCTATCATAATAGACATTATCTTGCCACATTAAGTGCAAACTCTTACTCTATCTTTTCCTAGGTTATAGTGGATCCTCATCTAAAAATTTCCTTTGTTGTTCTAATGTTCCAAATTTGACATTAATTTTCTCATTTCATTTGTAAATATTTTTGTTTTGGGTACCTAGGATCTTTTATATCAAACAATAGTATATTGTTTGACTAAGTGAAATGAAAACCTATTTTGATATCACACTAACTTTAATTCCATGTAATAATGGTTACAAGTTTTGTAGAGATAAATCCCATTTATCTTAGGACATCCATACCATGGATTTATTCCATCCTAGGATTATTTCCAAAGATGCAATTCATCTTTTAACTGAATCTAATTTTCACGATAATAATTTGTACTAATTTTGAGTATTAATCCTTGTTCAATCATGTTGGTTCCTAGAAGATATAAAACTTAGTTGCATATCTAATTACCAAGCACAAACATTTCTTGTTAGATTGATGAATTCATTTAATCATGTAGGATAGTCCCAACTTTAGTATATCCTAGTTAAGCACATGTAACAACTGCGATGTTCTTCTTAGTACAATTTCCAACATTTCTCACTAAGTGAAAATTCTATGATATCAAGACATAATAATAGATTCTTCCTTTGAGAGCGTATCTCTTTTTAATAGAGTCTAGTCAACGATATGACTTCCTTTCAAGAGTGTAAAGTAGTTAAACATGTGGATACTTTAACTCACTAGGTATCCCACCTATTTTTCCAATCATATAGAATTTCATAAGCTCAAGTGATTTATACATCCACATGGGTGATTATAAAACTCAATATTTCCTTCCAATTCTTATGATAGAATCCTCAATTGATGACTAGTTCGATATTATAGGTTACTCTACCCCTATATATTACAATAAAGACCAAATGTAAAACTCAAAAAGTAAGTTATTCCCAACTTAAAGGTGTTAATGAGTAGTCTAGTACATATTCCAATCCAATAGGTAAAACTTAACCTAAGGTTTCTCTATTTATTCGAATGAACTTCTAATCACAATTAGGTTATTCTAAACCTAGGTTTTCATTCAAGTATAAATTATGATCAAATAATTGTTCTCAAAAGATATTTTTGATGTGGTTCACATAACATTACATCCTACCTTATCTTTCACTCCATCCCTATGGTTTTATAGGAAAACCTTATCATCCCCAAGTTTCTTAGCATAGTAAGCTATAGTATCAAGTTGCTTCACGACATAGAATTATTTCATAATATGTAGTATTAGGGTATGTGCAGGATCATCATGGAAAAAATAGCCACTTATGTGGAAAAAAATTCAAAAAAATCAGAGTTAGGAAACTTGACGTAAAAATTTGAATAAGTTATCTATATTATTTCAAACATATGTAAGAATAGAGTCTATAGCAAATTGAATGTAGTTTCTAAACTACTAGGTTTATTTAGAAAAGAAAAAAATCTATTTGGTGAAAATTTAAAATTTCAATGTAGTAGTATTGAAATTTTAGAAAGAAAATAAGAAGTAGGCGTCTATCTAACCACCCTAACCATGATAAAATGATAATATTTTCTATAATATTTTAGATATAAGTAGAGGACTCATGTCCTAATGTGATCCATATTTTTTTGTAATTCTTTTTCAAGTAAATAATTAATTATGCATTTTTAATTACATCTTTTAAAAAATATAAAAAACTCATATGTTTGACCACCTTAACTTGGTCAAAACTTCATGAATTTTTTTTTTTTTAATCCTATAGTATGTGATTGATGTTTCAGATTTAAAAAATGTGATCCCGTTTGAAAGCTATAAATGTTTTTCAATCAGCCTATCAATTAGGATGTTATTCATAATTCAAATAGAAAATGAATAATAATTTTTTATCAAATTCAAAGTAAAGTATAAATTCTATATTGGTGGAAAGCTGAGAATATCCTTTAAAAACCCTTTTCGTTTCATCAATTTTGCGTAAAAGAAAAGTTGTAAGCCACATGGGTCATCATATCACTTACATAGTACCACTTTTTGGTCCATCATGATCCTGCACATACCCATTACTACTTATGTATATCATCGTTATCTAATTCCCCCATATAAGATATATAGGATTATCAAGACACTTTCTTCCAATCATGAGTAACCTAGATCTTCCCTTACCAATCCCCTAGATAATGATCATCCCTATTATGATAAATTTATCTACATATCCTTTTCTAAGGCATAAACAATAATATAATTTTATCTTCTAATAAAATAGATATAAGGTATGGGATGATAATAGGGTATAATCCTTGACCTTTTCATTTATCTTTCTCCAAAAATCCCAATACCTTTCCTTGTGGTCATAAAACATATGACTTAATTGACATCACAACTTACAAAGTAGTCATTAGTTCATCCAAATTAAAAATATATCCACATTTTTTGTTGGTTGGGGTACTTAATTGAGTCAATCCACTTTCTCTCTCTCTTCCCCCCTTAGTGTTTTCACAACATCCAATCTAATAAAAATTAAACTCTTAGAAGCACTTGATTCTTTGAAAATATTTGTCATTTCTTTGTTGTTGAATTTATTTTTCCTTTTCTTTTATCAATGGTATACTTTGAATATACTTTTCCTAAAGTTAGGTTCATCATTTTTTTTATACTACAAGAATCAGTCGGGTATCTAGGACAGATGACGCTTGCATGATATGCCCTCTAGTACCATGGGTTTGGGGCAAGACTAAACCCCGTGACCTCTTTCTTGCAAACAAGATGCATTAGCCAATCGAGCTAGCCTCCCTACCCCAAAGTTAGATTCATCATTGATTTATATTATGTAGATTCAATAATATTTTTGGATCTTTTAATAAGAGATCTAATGAATAATCAAAAACTTAGAAGTTAAGAGGAACACTAATATTCCCATTTTCTTTCCAATATCCTTTTTGGTGGAGGAATATCCATTCTCACAAGCCTCTTTTTTTGATGTACCTTTCAACTTAGAATGTTTTCTTCCTTACAACTTCTATTGTTTTGACACACAATGCCATATTGTATTCCCTTTCCATTTGTAACCTCTAAATTTTATTTTATTTTCATAGACATGTTAGTGAGTTCATCTTATACTCCAACCTATCTATGTATTATCTAAACCTTTGTCCGATCAATATGATTTACCTTTTCAAGCTTCTTTCTCATATTCACCTTATCAAGTGACTTTATTCCAATGCTTGGAATCTTATTCACTCAAAACCTTTATAGATACAAAAGTTTTTTGGTATCATTTTCTCATATTAATAAAACTATGATAATCTTATTTATTTTGGTTTGTGGAACCATACCCATGCCATTGATTACTTCATTTTGACCATTTCGGTCTTTTTCTTTTCATAGGTACTAATTATTTTCTTGCAAGATCTTATCTTTTATATATGAAGTAGATTTATGTAAAGAGTTATCTAACCCTTGTGGATACTTCCTTTGTTGAATTCCTTCTTTGATCTAAATTATGTTGACATTGCATACACATAGATTCATAGTATTCTCACCAAATCCAATAATTCTTGACTCTTTACAACTATATTTTGCTACTATGAAAGGGTTATCTCATTTCTTCTCACTCCCTTAGAGCCATATAACTATTTCATAGGATAAAGGTATATATTGGTTATTCTTCCTAACCTTCCTACATAACTTGATTGCATAATATTTTGTAATCCTAGGTAATATAATAAGTTTTAAGTGTAGGAGTTCCTACTCTAGGGATGATTCTTAACTAGTCCCAATTTACTCAAATTCTCAAAAATTATCATCCTCTTTTTACATCCCTATGTTCTTTTCCTCTTTCCATTGTGGCAAAATAACTTTTCAACCTTTATCGTATGATAATGTTTATGCATTGTTGCATAATGAGCACATAGGTTTCAATGTAGAACTTGGTAGCTCTGATACCACATATAACATAATAACCCTTTGATAAAGTAAAAAAATTCTAATTTTACACCATACAAGTACATGAACTAAGTAACAAGTCAATGCAATGAAAATTTTCTTTTATTGATTGGTAATATATGAACAAGATGCCATATCAAACTACAATAAATATTCAAGTTCATTACAATAACTTCACAAGTTAAAATTACACAAGAATACATACACTTACATACATAGCAACAATAAGCTTTAGAACAAATACCTCTAAGATAGTCCAAGATTCTTCCTTTCAAATCTTGGTTCTTCTATCACTCGTTGTGGAGAAGAAGCGTCACTTAGGTGCTTTTTGTAAAGTACAAACTCATAATGGGATCCCCTGCACATCTATCATTTAATAGATGGCCTTTCCCTTCATAGAAGAGATTGGTAGAGTAACCAATGGCGACAACCAACTGATCATAGTGTTGTGTCCTACATAACTACAACCTGTAATCCCACAAAGTCTTATAGCATGTAATACTGGATCACAATAAAACAATAGTTTTTGTCTCATTAGTCACCCAATCTACAGAAGAGTCATACAATCTAGGGTGGAGTCTTGGAAATTCAATAAACAATTGAGTTTCATCTATCACATACACTACTCAAGGTTGATTTGACTTAAATCTATCTTAAGCTACATAGGTATTTCCTTCAATGGATAGTCCATCATTCGAGACAACCAACAACATATTAATCCACCCAAAATATACCTACTTAACTAGGAAGTACAAAATTTGGGTATTTCCTTCTATAAATAGTTCATCATTCCAAAGATAACCTATAAAATTGGATAACCCTACTTACTTGCAATTATATATATTTCTCTTCCATATTGAATGACCTCTCCTAGGATTAAACACAAGATTTCCCAGTTAAATCAATAAATTAGCTAAGTGTATCATATGTGCCTGTCACGTTCAATCATACCTAGTATATAATACTTATGATAAAAACCCATCTCCTACTATGGAGTAAATAGAAACACATTGCAACCCATATTCAAACATATCTAGTATAATTAAATACCTATGTTTTCAACATATTTAGAATAATTAAATACCTATGTCAAGAAATCTTCTTTGATATATCTAGAATAATTAAATACTTGTGTCAAGCAATCTCTCCTATCATGGAATATTTTAAAAACATAATAAGAAGAAAACATAAAAGCTTCAACTTCATTTTCAAACTAATATAAATTCTCTAATTCATATACTAGAAAAGACCTCTCAACCATGCATACAAAGCATATCTTTCAAAAGTAAAATAATCAAGAAGAAGAGATCCTCGTGCTTGTTATCACGTATCCAAATTAATGGCAATCATAACAACCTTCTCCAATAGCAATCAACTTCTCTTAAACAACTCTATCTCACTTGTTGATAGGATACTTCTCTCAAAGAATAATGATACCTCTTACTTATAATAGATCACTCTATTTCTCACTCACAAAGCAAGTCAAATATGACTAGTAATAACTAAGAAGTAATGAACTAGAAGAGATGTGTGCTCTCTTGGGGAAATAATTTGTCTCTGACAAGTGAAATGGAATAATACGTCTCAAGTGAAATGGCTCGAATATTTATAGAGCAACCAAGCAATAAGAAAGCCTATAGTTTATGCATGTAAAATGACAACAAACTTCATACAAAACAACTTATCAATAAGGTCATAATGAAATAAGCTCAGACTTAGAAAAACATCCTACACATTTACTTACATCTTTGACAACAATTCAAGAAAAAAATCAAAAATCACATGGAGAATTCAAATTCTTCTCCATTAAAGACACCTACAAGTAAATGATTCAAGAGGTAGCACCAAAGCCTCATTTCTACTATCAAGTTGGCCTGATTTTAGAAGGAGTGAAACAATCAATAACAAGTCTGCAACACTTAGCATGTATTGAATAAAATAAAGGGATGAGTCGATTTAACCAATTAATGATGTTGGACTAAGTCCATGTTACTCTTATCATTGAGTCGATCAAGTCAAAGTTTAACAGATAAAATGTATTCATATGCTTTCACATACATGACATTTCCAAACTGACTTCCAATTCCATAGTCATTGATGACTATTATCATCCTTTATTGCCATGGTCTCCATAGACTATAAACAACCCATAGAAATCAGCTTCAACTAAATAAGAGATAGTCAAATTCAAAGGAAATGGTGTTTAAGTGAAAACACCACATATACATATATAGACTTTAAGGTCAATGCTCTATACAATGCTTTTCAAAACTAAATATTTAATTAGTATTGTTCAATATGTTTTATGTTGTTTATGTGTTGTCATGAATTCTCCTGGCATGGCACATCAAATACTCATAACTTGTTGCCTCTAAGACTTCTCAAGTTTGTCTCTTTAGTCATCCATTTGTGTGCTATGTAATACAATAATCTCCTACTATTGAGGTATGTGAGGGAACATCATGGGAAAAATAGGCCCTTAAGTGGCAAAAAATTCAAAAAAATCAAAGTTAGGCAACTTGACATAAAATTTTGAATATGTTATCTATATTATTAAAAAATATATAAGCATAGAATCTATAGAAAATTGGATGTAGTTTCTAAACTACTAGGTTTTTTTTTTTAAACATCTATTTGGTCAAAATTTGAAATTTCAATGCAATAGTACTCAAATTTTAAGGGAGAAAATAAGAAGTAGATGTCTGTCTAGAACCACCCTAACCACAATAAAATGATAATATTTTTTTATAAGATTCTATATGTAAGTAGAGGACTCATGTAAAAATGTGATGCATATTTTTTATAATTTTTTTCCAAGTAAATAATTAATTATAATTTTTTATTACAACTTTTTAAAAAATATAAAAAAATCCTATGCCTGACCACCTTAACTTGGTAAAAATTCATGAAATTCATTTTTTTCTTAATCCTATAGTATGTGAAGCATAGAATGTGACACATATTTTGGATTTAAAAAAATGGATACCGTTTGAAAGCTATAGATATTTTTCAATCAACCTATCAATTTGAACTTTAGTCATAATTCAAATAGAAAATAAATAATATTATTTATTAAATTCAAAGTAAAGAATAATTTATATTGGTGGAAAGCTGAGAATCTCCTTTAAAAACCCTTTTCATTTCATTAATTTTGGGTGTAAAAAATTCATCAACCACATATCCTACACATACCCATTATATGCCACTTTTTGGCCCATCATGATCTTGCACTTACCCATTGTGCACTTCTTATAGATATAGAATAATATATATATTATATCCTTATACTATATTATATATACAATATACATATATACATAATATATATTACATTTTCAAGGGCTGTTAAATATATCAATATATATCATATTCCCTCATACATACATATGTATATAATATATGACAAATTAGTGATATAATGTATCTATAAATGGTATGTGAAAGTATTTCTACTTTCATATTAACATGTATGTTGATATCTTTATACACAAATATCATTTCCATTGAACAATATACGTGTGTATATAAATATATTTATATATTATATATATGTTTATACAAACTCCTCAATTAATCTTTCACACTTATGTGTATTTGTACATATGTACAAACATAAATATTATATAACAATTATGTTGAACAATCCATTCCAATCTAAATGGTCATGAACTCATGATTATACTCTCACAAACATGATAACAAACATATCTTATGCATATTTCATCATACTTGTATGGACATCCCATCATATCCATCATATATGTATACTAACATATGTATATATATCCCAATACTCATTCACTCACATAGTCAAACACAGTAAAATAAGGAAGGTTTCAAAAGCTCAAACAGATAAACATCACCCAATAATGCACTTGATAGTAAACAAGACTTTTAAATGCAAACATATCGGCTAAGGGTGAGTTACCTATTACCCTCAAATTGACTCAACTCAATCTTTCTAATGTTGTGTGTATATGATCAGATAGCTACTTTTATGGGTTACCCAACCAAGATCTTCTCCTAAGTAATTCTTCATTTCTTCCTAGAGGAATGAAAATTTACTTGCAATCACTAATGTATGTCAATGGTAGTTAGCTATTCACAACATATGTCGTATACATAAACATCTCCAAAGTTAGAATAACAATAATTCAATAACCTTTCATTCACTGATATGTAGTATTTCACCATGAATAACATCAATTGAGGTAATATCAAATGAGATAAAATTCATATTGATAACAAGGTACAAGCATAATCTATTCATCTCCAAAATTCGCATTACATTCATATTTACCCTATGTAGTAATAGTAAATAGTAACTTCACAATTAGGATGTAACATCTATGCCCTAGTTTCTTCTTTCACCAAATGGCTCCATTATTACATGCACAATATTTTTTGCCAACCTTGGCTTGTGTTAGGTTTCGAATTGTTATTTTAAGTTATGCTTAATCTATGAAGGAAATAAATGTATTCATTTTGAAGGTTGTTCTTCCTTTGGCTCCTCTAGGTTTTTTCTTTTGTAGACATTGTATTTCACACTTTGTCATTGTAAAGATTGGCTTTTTCCTCTACATTAATTAAATCGATAAAGATTTCCTCTTCTCAGCTCTTTTTTGTTTGAGTAAGTTTATTACCTTTCATATTTGAGTGTTTTTATTTTCATTCATGTATGTTGTGTTAAATTGTTTAAAATTTTTGTTTGTGAAACCCTCTTTCCTTCCAACAACTTTTCAAACCCAAACTTTCTTGTATGCCTATGAAATTTCACCAAATAGTGAGTTTTGAAAATCCCCTTTCTCCTCTTCAATGATGTACTGTGTAATATTTGTTAGGAAGAAACAATGTTTCTATCTTGGTGTATTACCTCCATTTTCCCTTTCATCCATTCCTTCTCCCATTTTTCCCTATTAATTATTAGAGTAGGGTAGTGGTAGTTTTTCATGTGTTAGGTTAGGGCAGTACTTTGCACTTGGATTGAAAAAGGAAGTTGAACTTCTTTGGATATTCTACCTCATACTCACAAAAGTCCCACACCTTGAGGTTATTTCCATTGTTTCATTGGAATACTGAGCTTCATGCTCAACAAGGTGCAATTTCATGTGGCAATAGTTTTTGGCACACTCAATGTGACTACTTTCTCTCCATTGAAGAATTTGATGTTTTCTTCAGTGCACTTTTCCTTTTGAGGAATATCTTCCCATGGTGAATCCATTCAAAATTTTATGGTTCAAGAAACCTAGTATTACTTCATCCTATTGAGGAGTTAGTTTTCTCTCCAACATTCCAACCATTAGAGGTAGTTATACAAGCAGTTGGAGACTTTAATCTTTCCCCCAAAACCCTTGTTCATTCATTTCTAACAAAAAGTTGGCTTTGGAAACTTTGCAACCAAACATGACACTTTTAAACCATATTTTAGGTAATTTTTAGGTGTCCTCCACAAACTAAATTTACATAAAGTTCACTTTTTTTGTTAGAGCTATACTTCATGTACATGAATCAAGCCTTAATCTATAGATTTGACGTTAGTTTCTATTTTATTTTCATCTCCCAAAAGTGTTGTTTGAACCTTACCCCCCATCCACACACACATAAAGGACATTGCTAGATCTTCTATAGATTTGAATCACATAAGGGTTGAAAGTTGAATCTATCTTGGAGGATCTCATTTTCCTGAATGAAATAAAAAATAGGTAGGATCATTACACCACATTTTACCATTCTATTTATAGTAAGTTTGG
>VDFB02201659.1:0-19310 GCA_007258455.2 Sequoia sempervirens | reverse complement strand
TTTAGCCCCTGAGGGCTCTGGAGGACCTTCTTGTGCATTTTCAGGAGCTTTCACAAAATCGGGTGTCAAATGGGCATACGATCTCCATTTTTTTCAAACGAGATACCGTTGGAAAGCTACTTCCGGCGCCGTTCTGATGGATCAGGTCTGATTTCCTGATTTTTCCGTTTTAATGCTGTTATCTCAGTCAAAGTCAGAACTTGTTTTTTGCACTCCCGGAGCCATATCTTTTGCATCCGGACTCCGTTTTCTGCAAATGAATAGGCGTTGGAAAGCTCTCAACCTGCACTATTCAGCTATGTGATCCTTGTTCTTCGAATTTTATTCAGGTACACGCGAATTTGTTTGAAGCTTTTTTGCTTATGCATTGCTTCCTCCTTCGTTTGTACTAGGGTTTGGGTTTCTCTTTTGTGGGGGGTGTTTTTTCTCGCTTTCTGTCATTTATATCAGAAATCTAGAACACCGAAACTCTCAAAAACAATCAAACCCTTCTGCATCTTCTGTCTATTCTGAAAGATCACATAATAATAAAAAACACCAGCAGGTACAGTTACAGGTATAGGTGCAGGGTTTCATGGCAGACTCCTCAGTTGAGTTACTCACATCACACAACTATCACACCTGGAAGTCTCGTATGACGAGGCTTCTCAGGTCCCGAGGGTTGTGGTCTTGTCTAGATGAGGTTCAACCTCAGTTGCAGCGTCTTTTTGAGATTCTCCAGCACAGGAATAAGATGGATGAAGCTATGGGTTTGCTATCTTTGCACGTTTCAGACAGCCTTCTATTTCACCTTGATGCTTTGCTCACTCCTCGCGACATTTGGTTGAAGTTTGAGACACTTTTTGGGACTATTAATGAGTTCCGAGCATTACAGATTGAGGCTGAGTTGACTTCACTGTTACCTGAATCATTTCCCACCATTGAGGATTTTTTGACCCAGTTCAAAACAATCCGCAATATTTTACAGGGTTGTGGCAAGAATAAGTCAGACACAGAGTGCATTTACTTGATCCTTTCGAAGCTTCGTGGTCCATTTCAGATATTTGCTTCTTCCTTCTATTCCACCATGGATGGTCTGGGTACTCGTTTTACCATGCCTACCTTTGATGTGTTTTGTGAGCGTTTGTCTCGTGAGCAGTCACACCTTTCTCAGATTGATATGCTCTCAGGATCAAAGAACAAAGCATTGGTTGCTCAGTCATCTAAGGAGAAACCGAAGCAGAAACCGAAGCCCAAGAAAGATTCAACAGGTCGTGAGCATTCCTCCAAACCACCTCCTAAGTCTGATTTCAAACCACCACTTAATCCAAAACAGGGAAAATCTTCGCAGTCTGGTGAGTCTTCCTCCAAGACTAAGAAGAAATCAGCAGATACTTGCACCTTCTGTGGCAAGGAAGGACATCCAGTTTCCAGGTGTTGGAAACGATTAGAGGCTTTAGAGGAAGCCCTGCAGCAGCATAACATCTCCTCACCTCAGTCGTCTTCTCCTTCCACAGGGAAAGGTCATGCTCTCACTGCTCGCGCATCGACCTATGGGTCCACTTGGATTCTAGATTCTGGTGCTTCTCACCATATGACTCATACTCAGCAGTTGGTCACCTCTCTTGCCTCTTGTGGTATTTCACAGATTGCAGTGGGTGACTCTTCACAACTTTCTGTCTTGGGTTCAGGTTCTGTCACCTTGGATGGGGGTACTCTGCAGGATGTTTTGGTTGTTCCTGACATCTCGACGAACCTCTTGTCCATTTATTAGATTTGCCATTCTGGCTCTGGTAAGACAGTTGAGTTCTCACCACATCATGTGGTTATTCGGGACCTCCATGACTCTGATTTGATTGTGGCTACTGGGTATGTTGATACTGCATCTCGTCTTTACAGATTTGATGGATTTGAGCCTTCTACGGGTCCAGGTTCATCTCTTATAGCACATGCAGATTCCGTGAGTAAGCTTTGGCATGAGCGTTTGGGCCATGTCAATTACCGATATCTTCAGCAGATGAGTACTCAGGCACTTGTTCTTGGTCTTCCCCCGATTTCCTGCACTGACGGTGTTTGTCATGGTTGTGTGCTTGGAAAGCATCACAGGGATCCCTTTCCGAAGGGAAGCGCCACTCGTGCTTTGGCACCCTTGGAGTTGATTCATAGTGACCTCATGTCATTTCCCACTCCTTCTTTTTCTGGGGCCAAGTATGTACTCACATTCATTGATGACTTCTCCAGACGCACATGGGTGTACTTTCTTAAGTACAAGTCTGATGTCTTTGATTCCTTTCGAATCTTCAAGACATTTGTAGAGAAGCAGTCTGGCCTTTGTATTCGGTGAATACGTACAGATAATGGGGGGGAGTATGTGAATCAGGCTTTCAGAGATTTTTGCACTGAGCATGGTTTGCAGCATCAATTTACTGTTCCCTACACCCCTCAGCAGAATGGTGTCGCTGAGCGAAAGAACAGGACTTTACGGGAGATGGCAAATTGTATGATTCAGTCCAGGTCCATGGATCCATCTTTTTGGGCTGAGGCAGTTAATTGTGCCAATTATATTCAGAATCGGATGCCTCACAAGGCGATTCGACATATGACTCCTGAGGAGGCTTGGTCTCATGAGAAGCCTGATGTTTCATCATTTCGAGTATTTGGTAGTGAGGCATGGGCCTTTATTCCTGCTGCTCAGCGGAGAGTCATGGAGCGGAAGAGTCGACCCCTTATTTTAGTCGGCTACTGTGAGGATGTTAAGGCGTACAGGTTGTTTGATCCTGATTCCAGAGAGGTCCTGTTTCGACGGGATGTCCAGTTTGATGAGCGCCTTCCCACAGTGGATACCCTGTCTCCAGTGTCTCCTTCACTACCTCTTCCTCCCACCGCCCCTCTTCAGGATTATGGTGAGGATGATTATGTTGAGGATAATTATGATGAGGATGCTGATGATCCCCCTTCTCCACCTCCTCTTGCTCCACCTCAGATGCCCAAATGGGCTCGCTTTACTGTTGAGGCAGCAGGATCTCTGGCAGGTGATCCTTCAGACACTCGTCGTACCCGTTCTCATATTGCGGGTTCTAGTCTTTTGAGTCATGCTCTTTCAGAGGATCCTCAGAAGTTTTCTGAGGTGACCAGTCACCCTGAGTGGGATAGTGCTATGGAGGAGGAGTATTCTTCTTTGATGAGAAATAGTGCTTGGGATCTTTGTCCTCTTCCTAAGGGCAGAAAGATGGTTCGGTGCAGATGGTTGTATCGCACCAAGTATGCTACTGATGGTTCTATTGATAAGTACAAAGCACGTCTTGTTGCGAAGGGTTTCTCACAGGTTGAGGGTATTGATTACACCGAGACATTTGCCCCTGTTGCGAAGATGAATTCTATTCGCCATCCTAACCGGGTCCATTTGGGTCACATGGATGAAGAGTTTCTCTTTTGCATGGTAAAAAATTCCACAGAGGGGAGATCTTATATGGCAGCCCGGCTTTGTCTTCGTGGATGCCTTTGGCTTGCGCATTCTCGCTCATTATATGAAGTCTCAAACAGCCCCCGGCTTCTAAGTATGAGAAGAGGACTCTTTTTTTTGCCTTCCAACGTTATACATACATCACCGCCATTCCGATCCCATACAGCCTATATTCAATCTTGAGGGGTAGAGATCCGGGATTTCCTCTTTGTTCTATATGTTGATGATCTCCTCATCACAGGTAGCTCATCCTCTATGATTCAGCATGCTCAGTGAGCTTTGATGGAGCAGTTTGAGATGATAGATCTTGGTCTTCTGCACTATTTTCTTGGTCTTCAGGTGATTTAGTCTTCTAATGGGATCTCCGTGACACCAGCCAGGCGCATGCTCTTGATATGCTTCAGCGCTTTGGCATGCTTGATTGCAAGCCTGCCCCCACTCCTTTTCAGTTAGGTGTTGTTTTGACTACTACTTGCCCCACTCCTTCTGTAGATTCTACTCTTTATAGGCAGTTGGTTGGCAGTTTGTTGTACCTGACTCACACTCGTCCTGATCTTTCCTTTACGGTTGGCCTTGTCTCTCGATTCTCCCATGATCCTCATGAGAGTCATTGGCAAGCTGCCAAACGTATTTTGCGGTATATTCAGGGCACCCTTTCTTATGGCATTCACTACACATCAGGGGATCCTCACATTGTTGGCTACACTGACTCAGATTGGGCTGGTGATGTCAATGATCGAAAGTCTACTTCTGGCTTTGTTTTCTGTCTTGGCTCTGGTCCTATCACATGGTCTTGCAAGAAGCAGACTGCTCATGCATTATCATCTACAGAGGCTGAGTACCGAGCTGCTGTGCTCGCTAGTCAGGAGATCTTATGGCTTAGACAGTTGATGACTGAGTTTGGTTTTCCTCCTGATAGTCCCACTCTTCTTTGGTGTGACAATCAGAGTGCTATACACATTTCTCGCAACCCAGTGGAGCATCAACGGACGAAGCACATTGAGCTTCATATGCATTTCATCCGACAGTTGATTCAGGAGGGTGTTCTCCTCTTGGAGTATATTACCACTGCAGACCAGGTTGCAGACATCTTCACGAAGCCTTTTGCCTCACCGCGCTATCTTCAATTGCGATCTATGCTTGGGGTGAAGGAAGTTGTCCTTGGGGGGTCTTTATGAGGCCTTCCTTCCTTCATGTTTCTTTCAGCATTGTTTTTCTATCTCTTTTTGGAGAGGAGTTTTTTCCCACTGGGTTTTCTCCTTGTTCTCCGTTTCATAGAGATTTCCTTGTACTTGGGTACCTGATCAGGCCATGTTGCCGGGACCCATTGTTTTTTGCTTTCAGTAGCTTCTTCTAGGTTTTAGCTTCTCCCTAAGTCTAGCTTAAGGGGGGGTGTTAGAGTAATTGGTTATTGACTTGGTTAATTAAACAGTATTTGTTTAATTAATTAATGTCCCTTTTACCTCTTTTTACACTTAAGCTAACATTAGGTGAATAGTAATTAATTATTTTATTAATTACTATTTTGCAAGCCTAGAGTTTCCTTTTTTAGGTTTTTTTTGGCCTATATATAGTTGCAATCTTCTCTCTTGTAACATGAACTCTTATTTTCATTTTGATGAATATTGAGCTCCACATCTTTTGAGAACTTCTTTGTTGCTTCTCTTTGCTTCTTCTTGTAACAGGTATTTTTTGCTTGCAGAGATCACTGGGCTCCTATGAAGTTGTATTTGCTCAACTTCTACACAAGTACTACTCTAAAGGAAACGCTGCTTAAGGCTACCAATAAAACCATCTTGAAATTCCTAAAGAAAAAAGTCAATGAAGTTGGTCGTGACTGACACTTACAACTAAATCTCACCTTATGGGCCTACCGAACAAGTATCTGTATGCCTATAGCTACAACACCTTTTCCCCTAGTCTACGGATCAGAAGCCATCCCTCCCATTGAGATTGAGCTCCCCTCCTTAAGAATATCATTGCAAAATCTCATTACTGATGAAGAATATTAGGTGTCACGGTTGAACGAGCTAGAACTATTGGATGAGCAGTGCATGGATGCCTTAAACCGTCTACAAGTCTATCAAAATCGTCTCAAGAGGAGCTACAACAAGAAGATCAGGAGTCATACCTTTGAAGTCAGAGAGCTTGTATTGAAGGAGAATTAGAAAAATGTACCAAATCCAGACAACAAGGGAAAATTTGAACCCAATTGGTTGGGGCCCTTCATCATCATGGCAAGCTACAAATTAGGAGCATATCAGCTATCTACACCTGAAGGTAAACCTCTGCATGAGCCTATCAATAGTTCTTATCTCAAAAAGTTTTATGCCTAAACTTACAAGGTATAAATCCAAAAATACAAAAAAATATATATATATATATATAAAAAATCCAAAAAAATTAGAAAAAGGATTGAAAACAGTAAAGAAAACAATTGTCCTCTAGTGAAAACCACTTCGGTGGTGCTTTGGAAAAGTACCTTGGTGAAAACTCCGCAACATGCACCTCATGTAAATAAGCTTTTCCACTACCTCATCATCTCTTCAAATTTTGTTCTCAAGATCGTCCATCCATCGTGATTTCTATTGATCCATCCATCACCCATTTGTATCCATAGCTATCAAGTAGCTTGATCTTGTGTTTGTATTTCATGTTCCTCCTAGAACTACTTTGGAACATTCCTAAGGTCACTTTGTCTTGCTAATGTGAGTAGTCTATCGTGACGACTGGGGCATGTTGTTCTTATACCTCGCATTGGATCAGATTCATATGTGTATTCTTAAAGTCTTCCTTAAAATCAAAACTCCAAAACCGCTCGTAAAATTAGAAAAATCCGTAAAAAAACACTTTAAAACAAAAAATCCAAAAACATTTAGGAAAATCAAAAAATCCAAAAACACTCAAAAAATCGTAAATCCAAAACATTCGTAAAATCAAAAAAATCATAAAATCAAAACCTAAAACATTCAAACATGTCAAAATCCAAAATAGGTCAAAAAGTCAAAAAGTCAAAAAATAGAGCTCGCTATGTTGAACTATGAATCTCTCAAATAAATGTAGGCAAGGTCATCATCATCGAGCAAATTTCCGACATATTAGGGTCAGGTCCAGGAGTCCATCATAATAAACCGTAATCCATACACATGTTCAAGTATCTTCGTATCATTAAATGAGTCAAGTTACTAAACTACATGGTCTCTGTGGTGTATATAATGTGGTAGGCAAGGCTATTTTGATCAGCTCCTCGAGACCCTTTAGGATAGGTATTGTCCTTAGGGTTAGGGTTCTTGGTCAAAATATCAAAAAATACCAAAAACATTGGAAAATGTGAAAATCAAAACATTTGGAAAACATCTCGAAAAATACCAAAAACATTCAAAAACCCAAAATCATTCATCCCATTTCATTCATCACTTGCAATAAACATTTGCTCATAAGAAATGATCATCATCCTCAACCTTTGGTGAAACAATCGGAAACAAGTATGGCAAATCAAAAGTGAAAACTCAAATGTCAAAGGTCTCAAGTCTAGGTTAGTAGGTAAACAAGTTGGTCAAATATTAGTATCAATAGCCCATCATCCCGTCAGCCTTGAAATCATCTAATAGCGTCATGTCCTAGGATGCCTCCTTCCTATAATGGACATCAACATCAGGCATCACCGTAGTTTAGTCTTGGCTAGAGGTATGAAGAACATTGACTTGTTTGTTTACTTGATCTTTTCTTTTGATTTATCTTATTGTGCTCATTCCAATGACCTCTCGATGATGTCTAATCAAAACAATTTAGAAAGAAAGGAATGGGGCATTGATCATTATCTATTGTTTGTTGTGCTTGTTGGATATTCTTTTAATATAACTTGGTCATGCTTACTTTGTTTGGTTTGTAGGGAGGTTGTTTTAAATGTCTAGTTGACTATTACATGGGAAGGTTTTTCCTTTCTATTTTTTGGTTCGAGATGTTTGAAATATCTAAAGTACATCCTAATAGGGTTTCGTATGCCAAGTGTGAACAGGAATACTCCTATATGACTGTCGAATCAAAGTCCATCTCACTAGGTACAACGCCATCTTGGTTTTCTATACCTTGATGCATCATATCTATGTGTGTGATCAAAAATAAGGAAAGTTATGCCCGTTACATCCCCACTCCTTGGATAAGCAATACATCATCATCATTCATCATCATATCTAATAAAGTCTCGACGACTCATAGACTTGTTGGACTTCTGCATCTTCTTGGAATCAAGGGTTGATCCCTCTCATTCTTCTATCCTCTTTCATGCTCACATGGTATCATGACAGTCAACCAAACATCACCAATGCATCCATCCTGCATCCACAAATCATTAGCATTCATAGCATAAGGCATCCATCCACATACTCACTACATATCACATCATCCATTTTGCATTATCATTTAGGGCATAATATAGATTTGTTATTCTAAGCATCTTAGAATCATTACATATCATAAACATTTACATCCATACATCCATACTGCAAACATCATCATCATAACCATTCGTGCATCCATCTTGAATCTCTTTGTCGCAAGATCGACCCTAAAATCAAACTTTTCGCCCAATCTCTCGAGGGGGCAGTGTACTAGCATACTTCTTTCTGTTGGGGCAACATTGGGGCATCAAAAAAAAATTAGAAATTTTTTTGAATTTCGATCTCGGCAGTGTTATTCTTTGAACCAATGCAACTAGTACGCCACTTCAAAGAGGGGCAAAATGTAGACACTCAAAATATCCTAATTGATATCATGCACTCGATCCTAATTAACTAACATTGATTCTTCCTTAATCACTTTCACACTAACCAATTAATTGAATAATCTTTATTTAATTAATTAAATTCATTAAAATTCCTCCTAAAAATCAAATAATACACTTTATTGGATTATCTCATCAAATCCTAATGTTCTTCCTTGAATTAAATAAATTAATTTTATTTAATTAAAATCCTAATGTTCTTCATTTAATTAAATAAATCAATTTTATTTAATTAAAATCCTCAAGTTCTAACATCCTCTCATTTGATTTAAATAAACCCAAAAATTTAAATCAAATGTCATAAATCAACTAAATTCACCTAAGTTGATTAATCCTAGATTAATTAACTCCTAACACTAATCCCCCATTCCTCTAGCTTTTAACTCCACCATAGGGTAAGTCAACCTTGGTCAAGTTGCACATGTAAATCAATTTATTTGATTTACTAAATTACCCTATTTTCATTCAAAAATGGCATATTCTTTGAATATTCCACCCACTTGACTTTTCCCTCCCAAAGGACTTTTGTCCTCCACCTTGGCATTAAAGTCTCTTACATGTCCTCTTTTTTGAGTCACCTTTGCATTAAGGGCTCTTACACCTCTTACACAAGCCACCTCTTGGCATTCATTTCTCTTACACATTCCATCTACCCAAATGTGCTCACACATGTGTGAGCACATCTCCTTCAAAATTCATTAGCATGTTGACAAGTGGCATCATGTCATTGGTCCAAATTTTAATCCCACATTCTCCCCATTCTTCACTCTTCAAACCTTCTTCATTATAAATAGAGGCCTTCTCTATTGATTTAGGATACACAAGTTCATCCACAATCATACATAATTTCATGCAAGGTTATTATCCACAATATCACCCACAAGTTAGGCATAGAATTCATCATTCATAGCTAGGTTCTTGCCATTTTTTTCATCACACATCCATCATCAAGCTTATCAAGGGATTGGGAAAGGGCTACTTTCCACATCAAAGTAGCACCAATCCACTATGGGATAAGGTATGCACCATGGTTTTTTTGTATGCTTTCAATTAGTTCCTTTGATCTTTTGTTGTTTTGTTTGCATTATGAAGCATGTTGGAATATCTCATAAGGATGTTTGATTTTCCTTGTTTAAACTGACTAACAATGTTAATATATGTTAAAGTTTAAGCATTTGCAAGTTTAGCATCTACAATATATATAGAAAAATGCATATATAGGAAGAGAATAATATAATTGCATGGCATAATATCTTCGAAATGAAATCAAGTGAATCCATTTTCATATTTAGGAATAACAAACAAATATTAAAGGAAAATTGCAGAGTTAGTTTGTGCATTGTCAAAGAGTGGACTACAAGTGCATGGCAGAAAACCCTGTAATTGTGAACCAGTGAAACCATAAAAATGTTTGGTAGTAACAATTAAATAAAAATTGCATTTCGTAGACAGAACTATTGTGAATGGAAGAACAGAATAATATGATTGCATGGCAGAATATCTTCGAAATGAAAACCAGTCATACCATATATATGTATGGAAATATATAAGTATGGAAATATGTCTATGTATTATTTTGTTCTTCCATGCACAATATGTATATGTATGTATGGAAAGAAAAATACATATATAAGAACAAAATAATATAATTGCATGGCAGAATAACTTCAGAATGAAAACAAGTGAATCCATTTTCATATTTGGGAATAACAAACAAATATTAAAGGAAAATTGCAGAGTTAAAGATTGTGCGTTGTCAAAGAGGAAACCTTGTAATTTTAAACCAGTGAAACCCTTTCCATGTTTGGTAGTAACAATGAAATGAAAAAAGCATTTCGTAGACATAACTATTGTGCATGGAAGAACAAAATAATACATAAACATGCTAGAATATCTTCGAAATGAAAACCAGTCATACCATTTTCATATTTCGGAATAACATGAGAATATTTTAAGCAAATTGCAGAGATGAAGTCTATGCAATGAGGAAGACACGAATGCAATTACATGGCAGAAACCCTCGAAATGATAAACATTAAAGCCCTATGAATATTTCCTAGTAACAAGCAAATATATTGTATCCATTTTTCGTATTTTGGAATAACAAACAAATGTAAAAATAAAATTGCAAAGTTAAAGTTTGTGCAATGACGAACACACAAATACAAGTGCATGGATGAAAACCAGTCAAACCCTTTCCATATTTCGTCGAACAAGTCTAATAGTAATGAAAAACTATTTAAACTAGTCAAACCCATTTCATATTTTGTATAAGGAAGCAAATATGAAAAACACAATGCAAAGTAAACGCCGTGCAATGAATAACACAAGATTAGGAATAACACAATATATTGAAATGCACAATGTAGGGTAAACATCGTGCATGGATGAGTATAGAGGAAAGGAAAACCAATGAAACCCTGAACTTGAATTGAAATGACTTGGTGTTCATATAAAGTGCAAGTTAAAACCCCAAATATTGAGTTACAGGTCAATGTGACAAAAATTGGCATCCCATACAACATATTTGCATTCACAGGCAGCCAAAATTTGTAGTAATAGAATATTTGTAGCTTGTCACGATGTTGCTACTGCTGCCTCTAGCTTTCTTCGTATTAAGTGTTCATGTTTCTTCATATTTCTAGACCAAATCGTATAACTAATAATGAAAGTGGGACGTGCTAAATGGAAATTGCAAGAGATTGAGTAATGCATTTTTTAATTTGAAAATCTGCTTATATGTTCAATGTTGGTTTGGTGTGGAGTCTTTAATTCCTGTCCTTTTAATCTCAAATTTGAAATCTTCATCAGATGCCTTCAATTGCTGAGTTTGTATGTGTATTAATGGTGTGCATTCCTTTTGTTTGCTTAAAGGATATTTTCTTGCGGCTTTTAACACTCCATTGTTTTTGGGTGAAGTTGCAAAAGTGGAAATGCGAGGAGAACCAAATAGTAGAGGTCTAATTTGACAAATGGGGACACATATGAATGACGATTGCTACTTGTCCGGAAAAGTGTTGTGTCTAAGGTGGGAAAAGTGTATGGGGGGTTCAAGACTGGATTTGGTAATGTACATTCGATCAGAGGTTCTCACTCATGGCATCCCGCGCCTCAAAGGCTATGGATGTTAAGCAAAACCCGCTTGCGATTAATGTGCTAAACCTAATTCCGTGATGAAGCATGATATTAAAATTGATGATTAGATATATTATGGATGATAAATGAGGTGATCTTTTGGTGATATTCTTACATTTACTTTTGACATTTTGTTTATTGTCATGACCATGAAGGTGGAATACACTCATATACTGTGAAAAACAAATTGAAATTTAAATGGATTATTATATAGCTAAAGTATAGAATATTTAGTTTCTAGATTTATGTGATATCAAATTGTTATTTACGATTGTGTTGGTATTGTGCAAGGAGGCAACCGTGTTAGCATGGGAAGGATGAACCATCGAGAGCAAATCAAAAGACATCTTCTTGAGGATGTAAAGTTAATATGTTGATAGATTAAGAGGTGAAGGTTGATATTAAAGGTATAATTTATTTTGGTTTGTGAGAATATTTAATTATGTGAGTTAGGGGTTGGGAACCCTTACCCAATTGTGAAACTCGGATGGATCTTTAAGTGGGTCTTTAAAGAGGGTTGTTGGTCATTTTCCTTGGTTGGGATACAAAAATAAACACCCTAGGGTCTATACCATAGTGGTAGGGGTCAAGTGGGCATGCAATAGGGTCCCAAAGACATGATTTGACTCCTGAAAAGTCCCCATAATGAAGAGTGACGAATTTTGAGGAGAGGATGGAGAGGTGAAAAGATTTGGGGTTGTCCAAGTGCATGTTGCCTCTTTAATGAGAAAAGACTCTCATTGAAGAATGGAGGTACACTCCACATCTCCCCATCCAAAAAGTTGCAAGTTGAAACTCCTATATAGTTGGAGAGGGAGAATGAGTAGGGTGTTACCCACTTCTCCTTTTGGAGAACTTTAGTGGAGATAGTGGAAAGGATGAGAAGAGGATTCCTCCTTCTTGGGGGATAGTGATCAAGATGGATTGGCCTTGAGAGGAAAGAACAATAGAAGAGTTTAATCCCCTCACCTTTAAAGAAAAGAGATAAGTTTTCCTTGCTTCCATTCTCCTTTATTTATTTGTTGTGAGAAGGTGATATGCTTTTGTGGATCATTGTTGGAAATAGTAAGTAGAGGACCTATATGCATGTAATTTGATGTTATACTATTCTTATCACTTTTGTAAAATTTGGGAAGACTCCATTCATCATCTTGGAGCTAAAATATTTTCTTGCTCGGGGGTATGGCTAGAACCCATGAGGCTTCATGATGCCATTTCGGTAGGGTGGAGAGCAAGCTTAAGTTCATTGGCATGTAAATTATTGTTTCTTCAATAATATTTGCAATATTGCAAGTTTAGAAAGATAGGTTTTACATCTATACAAGGATAGAATGAAAAGAGCAAGATTCATTTCATTAGCATGTTACTTGTTTCATTCTTGTGTATTAAATGTAATATGTGAAGTTTAAGTAGGGAAAATTGTATCTTTTATGTAAAGAGTAAGAAAAGACTTTATGAGCTTGGGATAAGGAGGTAATTACATTTGGAGGTTCAAGGAATACGATATGGTGCATAATGTATGTGATGGAATTTTGTATTTAGACTTTAAAGAAGAATGTTATATTGTGTAAATGAAAAAAAAATATAGAGGTGTAAATAGACCTATGTTGCAGAATGGGTGCTTGTAAATAAGTTTGAAAGCTTCAAGGGTATGTTAACCTCTTTGGTAAAGATATAAAGATGTTCCCTCAAGTTGTTATGCTTTAAGATGTAGAGAAAGATTATGAAATCTCTTAGTGGAAGATAAATAAGTGTTTTATAAAATGTAATCATTTTATGCATTAAAATTAACTATAATACATTATATTGCTGCAACAAAAATACTTTATTTTACATAATATAAATATATTAGTATACAATTATTTACTTCCATATATAAACTTACTGAAATAGTTTGCATTTAGAAGTAACAAAGAAAAAGATTTAAACAAATTAAATAAATGAAAGGAAATTATATAAAATAAAAGTTCTTTTTTAAATGAATTTATTTAAGGGCTGCCGCACCCTTGGCCGCCCCTCCCACATTTTATCTGTGAAAAATATAAATTTTGCAGTAAATAACTTAAAAAAAAAAAAACCTCTAACAAAAACCTTCCTATGGTTTTAAATTTATAAATAAATAAATGAAATCTCTATATATATATGCACAATAGATCTGCAACAATGAATATTAAAAGAACAAGCTTACAATATTTCAAATAGATCATTCTTCCAAATAGATTTTTTTTCAATATATGAAATAGGATTTTCAGATGGTAAAAGAGTAAATAATTTGTTGCAGCCATTAAATTTAAAGATGCATTTGAACCTACAATAAAAAAAATGAACTAGACATAAAATTCTTGTTCTTCCACTGTAAACTGTTGAGCAGAGAATTTATATATAGCAGCAAGGGGGATTGATTGTTTTTCTCTGCACTGTAGAAGCTAGTCGCAGCCTCTGTAGAAATCATGGTTGTTGTGGGAGCTGAAAAAAATAATAATAAAAAAAAAAAAATTAAATTAAATAATGCTCACAGTATCTTCAGCTCTTTGCAACTATGCAAGTCCAAATTTGTTAACCTTCCAAGATTAGCCCACTATTCTATAAGAACAAGTAGCTTTATTTATCTAATTAGTTGAACAATACACAGTAAAATCATTGGCATCAAAGTAGATGAAATGTAAGGTGGCACGATCCATACAGGAGAACTGCTGCCCCAATAATACAGCCTTTTCTTCAAAAAAAATTCTATTAAACCTTGCCTCTGTTGTTTTAAGAGTATCAACATAATTTAACCCAACTGGTATATATCCAGGATGAAATGGAAAAGGAACCAATGTAAAAATAAAAATCATGATATTAATTAATACATATTCTATAAGGGAGGTAGTTGGTAGTTGGTAGAAATTAAAGCACCTTTAGAAAATGTAATAATATGATTGGCAGGAGATCAAGATTTTCTCCCTCATCTGTCAAATCCTCTACTAGAGGATAGTACCATCAGGTAGCCTTAAAGCTGGAGGCATTACCCTCAACATTGCGTGCTCTAGTAAAAATCTGAGCTATTATTTCAAACGTCCATACTTGTGCATTAACTATGGGACAGTAAGGATAGATGCAACAATTAACCAACTCGTTACGCAATCCACCTCAAGTCTTGCAATAAGGTCTGTTGCCCATGCGACAAATTTCATTTGAGAAATCTGTAATTTACTAGGGAAGTCTTCCATTCTGACACACATTTAATGGTAACTGTGATCCTCATGTAGTCTTTAAAGGAAATCAAATCATGATTTATTCTGACACGTTTTCTCCAAGACCATTATTATCATAGCTGGCTTTCTGCAATTTCAAATCAATTAAACCTTCATATCTCCTGTGACATGAAGTCTATTTCCTGCAATGAACTAACAAATATATATATATATATATATATATATATATATATATATATATATCTAAGGTTAGTTTGAATTAAATATATAATTTTCTTTGTGTTGTGATATTATATGACTACAGATAACATGATAGTAAAAATAATAACAATAATAAATTTAATGGGCATTTTGAAAACCAATGTGTAAATCAAATGACTAGCAGTAGTACCTACTTTATAATTTAAAGAGCCCACCTCATCTGATTAGTTTTAAGAGAAAAATAATTTATTGTCAAATGCTTGTCAATGATTGCAATATAAATAAATAAATGCTAGATAATTCTCACCCGTCCACATTAACCTTTCTTTATTGAACTCATTCTTCAAAACTCTCAACTCATGATTCCATAATTTTATTTAAGGGAAAAAAAAAACAAACAAAAACAAACAAAACAAAACAAAAATCTAAAAGTTAGCATGGAAAAAGGCAAGAAGGATAAGAACAAATTAAGCTTTTTTCTCTTTTATTTATTCATGTTTAGAAAAAAAAAAAAAATTCCAACTTTAGTAGACTCTACTAGGTGTGCCTACTTTCCCTATTCATATATACGTTAAAAAGGAAAAAGAAATAACAACTCTTAAGATTAGAAAGATAATATAAAATCATTCCATTTATTTAGGTAATATGGAATCATTCCATTTATTAGTTCTAAAAAAAAAAATATTTGTTCTTTCTTTTTGAAGTTAAATAATTATGGTAT
Organism: Sequoia sempervirens; assembly: GCA_007258455.2. Classification (NCBI taxonomy): domain Eukaryota; kingdom Viridiplantae; phylum Streptophyta; class Pinopsida; order Cupressales; family Cupressaceae; genus Sequoia; species Sequoia sempervirens. The sequence goes on along the minus strand of VDFB02201659.1, from coordinate 3,831 downwards.
TTAATTTAAAAATGGAAACTTAGAGAATTTATTAACTTGTATCTTTTTATAAAGTGATAATTTTACGATGAATAATATTAACTTGTGATTTATTTATTTTTATAGAGGATATATTAATCATTAGTTAATTATGAATTTTAGTTAATATAAAAAGAGTAATAATAATAGCTCAGAGATAGTTAAATGATTACAATGTATAGGTAGTAATATATTTATTGAAAGAGGCTTTGGTGTTTAAACAATACTAAGTTATATTAATGTTAGGTGGATCACTAATTACAAGTAAGTGGTGCTACGAATACCAGGAGTAATATTGTTTGTTGGCAAAAACGGTAGGAACACTTTATGCAAGGTTAATATCAATAAAGAAAAGTGTGAGTATAGTTGCTAACATTAATCATCCATATTATCAATGTTGTCAATACTTGGAAAAAGAAAAGAGAAAATAATTTGATGATAATAACATGGTTAAATTAAATACGGGAGATAGTAAGGATAATAATGCCTTGAGCAATGCCTAGTCGTGACTAATTTAATAGTAGCTATGTTTTGGATTAATTGAAATTATTCTACAATTATTCCCTTGTAACATAGTCAATTATCACCTTGATACGAATGGGATGTTTGATCATGTTGGCACTAATTTCTGGTTGAGTGGTGAGAATAATGTTATAGGCATTGCAAGCAATAATAGTTATACTAATGCTAGAGTGACTTAACAAATTAATGTTGTTGTCCAATGGAACCTTAGTTTCTAATGATTTTCAAATCTTTTGGTGTCTCATGTAATCTAGGCTACTTTGACTCAAACCCTAACGATTTAAGGTGCATGCGATAGACTCCATGCACATGTCGTTGTTCCCTCTCCTTATTCTCCATCAAGAAATGTGACAATGAGGACGTTGCATTAGCAACATCTCCAATGTGTTGAGAATTATTTACCTTGTTGAGTATGGTAGGTCACTCCAAGCATTAACATTTGTATTTCAAAAAAAAAATGTCGGTATTTTTCCTAGCAAATATTTGGGCAATGCAGATGTAATGCAAGTGGTGACATTATAGGGGAGCTTGGGTTATACTAATTTTATATTTTGGGCTTTTGTTTTAAAGCGAGGGGCCAGTAACAAGCAACATGGCTTGTATATTTGTTGTGTCAGATGTGCTTTAAATATTCTCTAACATGTAAGACTGTGAATATCTATTTGTGTATGGGACAAATATTCTCTGATTATAATACAATTTTGATGGTACAGTGATATGTGTACCTTTGTTGACTTTGTGGGTGAAAATTGATTTACATTTGCCTATTATTCAACTCTACTATGGGGCCCACATGGGACTACTTTCGTCCCCAGTATAGGCTCCTACCCAACTTTGGGCCCCTCTCCCCTACCCTATTTGTGTTTGGTAGAATCCCATTTAGAAATCAATGAAATTCACAACATCAATTGACTGCAATACCACCAATTAAATTCACAACATCAATTGACCGCAATACCACCAATATGGTTTGAGTGAAGCAACCATTCAAAATGGGATATTATTAGCTTACCCTAGAAATGGATTCTTAAATCAAAAATATAAAAATTCCAATCTATAATTTAGAAATAACAAATAAATAAAAATATTAAAAGAGAATATGTCATTCAATGGCGAAAACTATTCATATGGAACCTTGGGCAAGCACCATGATGAAACCCATTTGTGTACTCCATATGTAAATTATTTTATGTTCTACATGTACTCTACACTTGGGGGAAAGCTTCTTCACCCATTCATTGAATTCACCCTTCATAGCCATTAGTCATTCATCCATATCACACCATCATATCAATCTCGTCCATGAAATCCACATCCCTATGTCATTTTATCTATCCCCATTCATGCTTTTGACATTGATAAGGAAGTGGACATGATCTTGAAACATATTTTTCAAACACCTTGATATGTCCAATCTTCTATAGAAAAACACTCTAGTATCTTGTCAAAATTAATGGATCAAAGCAGAGTATTTTCAATAAATACTTCAATACAACATCATGAATGGCACATAACAAAGTGGGGCACAACATTTCTATATAACATTGTCCTTGGAAATTGCATTTTGCATTCCCTTCCCACTTCCATCATGAGTTTCATCCCTCATTTCTATCTCACATCCCCCACACCCTTCCATCCATCCAACACCTTCATCCTTAGTATTAGAATGGGTTCTTTCCTTAATGATTCTAGTGTTAGCCAATCCCAAGAACAATAACATGTAAGAAATCCAATCATGACAGAAATCCACAATCATAAATTCCAAATAATCAAGCCTTCAAAATTGTTATTCCATGCCTATTATCCAAGCTCTCAACTAACCCTTGAAATCCAATTCATGCCACCTATGTCAAACCCTAAGATCCTAGTTATCTAAACACATCAAATATATATATATATAGACAAGTCTAGCCGAACAATTCAAAAAACATCCAAAATTTTCCACAAGATTTGTCCTTAGTCTTGTTGAAATTCAAACTTTGTTCAATTTCAAATCATTACATTATTATCAATATATATTAAACTCCCAATCCTTGCATTGTTCTCAAGATGTATCATTCCCACATCAACAACACTATTATCATCATCAAAGTAATCAATTGTTGGATTGCAACTTGATGAAGGAAAATATCTTATTTGTCTTTTCTTTTCATCATGATTACTCAATTTCTTGCTTGTGTGTTTCTTTTGTGGGTTGAATTTTTGATTCAAACCTTGGGGCATCTCATGACCAATACCATCATGGTCTTCCATATCATGGTGCATATGGTCATATGCATGATTTCATGTTAGTCTCTTATGCACTTGGCAAAATATCAACATGATCCCTTATATCATGGGGCATAATGTTCAATGCTACAATAAATTTTACTTGCTCAAGTCATTGAGATTTTCTTCAATGTTTCCTAGCATGTGCTTTCTCTAAACCATGTGCCTAATCACCATGCATCATTTCAATGGTATTATCATTATCACCATCCATACACATCATATCCCTTTGCATCTCATCATAATTCTCCACTAATTTAATAACTTTTTAAATCTCCATGCATCCCAACCTTCATGCATCTAAATATATCCTTCCATTTCTTCTATATATTCAAACCCCTTCCCTCCATTTTTCAACCCTTAGGAGCTATTTCTCTTTTTGAGAGACCACATGGGTCCAATTAACATGATTTCTCTCTTGAGGGAGCACCCATAACCCAGTTTCTAACGTCATTTCCTCTAAATGATAGAGGCGCCATGCCACTAGTTCAATCTTGCTAAGAATATATACTTATCTACTTTGAAATGATATCACTTCTTAGATGCAATGTCATCTCACAAAGGGGAAAATGTACACTTAAAAATTTATTTATTATTTTAACCTAACTTGATCACACTTCTATTAATCACCATCATCAATCCTACATCACATATTCAATAATTAAATAAATAATAATTAATTAGGCAATCTTTCCTCTAATAGTTAATTAAATAAGTTATATTTGTCTCATTAATCTAACTAAGCCCCTTCACTATTAAGTAAATAATATTTATTTAATTACCTTAACTTTCCTCCACTAAATAATTAGATAAATATTATTCACCACTAGTTCTAATGCGCCGCTCTCTCCTCATCATCTAAAAGTCAACACAAATTATTTCCACCAAAATTCTTAAAAAACTCAACCATTTGCATGTCCACCTTTACATTTAAGTTCAATCTTGGACCATCCACTTACACCCATGTCAAGCATCCCACATGTGTTCATCTTTTATTCCTCCATTCATGTTCAATCTTTGATA